>JABUIW010000072.1:6170111-6217899 GCA_013363375.1 Menidia beryllina
CCATCCATCCATCCATCCATCCATCCATCCATCCATCCATCCATCCATCCGTCCATCCATCCATCCATCCATCCATCCATCCATCCATCCAAACAAAGGGCCTGGTATCCCATAGTCCCGGAGCACCCCCCAGAGGATTCCCTGAGGGACACGGTCGAATGCCTTCTCCAAGTCCACAAAACATATGTGGACTGGTTGGGTGAACTCCCATGCACCCTCCGGGACCCTGCTGAGAGCTGGTCCAGCGTTCCACGGCCAGGATGAAAACCACACAGCTCTACCTGTGCCAAGAGTACATATGGACACCCTTTTGCCCGAACATGGTGTTCGTTATGGACAATAAATGCTGAGCACAGAAATCTAATAACTAAACAGGCTCAAGCTGCAGTGGGGGGGGAGCATTCCTACCAACCACTCCCCTCCAGGTTTCATTGTCATTGCCCACGTGAGCATTATAGTCTCCCAAAACAAGGGAGTCCCCAGGAGGGGCACTCTCCAACACCCCCTCTAAGGACTCCAAAAATGGTGCTTAATCTGAACTGTTGTTAGGCGCATAAGCACAAACAACAGTCAGAACTGTTGTTTGTGCCTGACAACTCAGGTTCCTTCCCCACCAGAGAGGTGACAGTCCACGTCCCAAGAGTCAGTAAAAAATTTTCGTTTACCTGGACTGCAGATTAGGTTTATTTTGGGGTATTTTGTCTGCATCAAAACAGTGTCATGGTGTGATGGACAAGCTGCTGTAATAATGTATACCGCATTCCACCATGCGCAATCTTTTTCATTGTCTGTAAAATGTATAAACGCCATTTGTTGAGAACCTCAACTCTATTGGTAAATTACTATATTGAGAGCAAAACTGTGCTTTAGGTCACTATTCAATCCTATCTGTCACTTGTACATGAACCACATTTTTCTTATTCATCTAGTTAGCCGTTTTCGCTGATATGCGCTATGATTGATTACATCTGATGTGTCTGGGATAAGTTCCCCTTTAACCTTTCAGTGTATACATGTCTGCGGCTCAGTCATGTCTGGAATACTAATGTTACAATCACCCAAGCAAATGAAAGTAATACAAAACCAGTGCAAATCTGCTGTGATGGTTAAAGGACAAAAGACTGTCTGGCAGTTTGTAGGACCAGCTCTGGCACCCTGCATTTTGCTGAAGGGCTTTGTGCCTCTGCTGTCAGTATCTTGCCGAAAAGAGTCTGTCAACAAGCTATTTCTGCTGTGACTCAGTTAATTAACATATGTGTGCTGTGGCAGAAACCACTTGTGACAGCAGTCACACTTTGTGTATGTGTGTGTATGAATGTATGTAGAAATATATATATATATATATTTGAAGAGACAAACCATACCATGTGTATCTTCTGGCTGTTTTTTCTTTGTTCCGGTGAAGCTGATGACTCCTCTCGCTTGTCTCTCCTCTCCTTTTTACATGGACTGTTGAATAGAAGCACAGGAGGAGAAAGCACAGGTCAAAATTGAGCTAATGAAATGAATAAACAAAAGAGCACTGGCAAGGAAACATAAAAGTGGCACATTTATCTTGATGTGTGAAATGCATTCAGCAGAATAAGACTTGAGGCTTGAAAACCCCTGAAAATGAAATTCTAGGACACTTAAAATGACAGAGTTTTCATTTATTATGCATGAGGTGCTCGATCCCAGCAGTGCGCTAATCTAAGACTGCAAAGTGTTTTATCTGTGTGAATATTTCACTTCTCTGCTGTAAGGAAAAATTAAAAAGGAACAGAAAAAAAGTTATGGTTTTTATGGTAGCAATGCACACAGGTAAAATATTAACATCTGCTTTGAGTTAATGCAATCCTTAAACCTGATAACCTGGTTAATTGTACATTATTAAAAAAAACTAAATATATAACTCTCCACTCACTGTTTCTGACTTGACCTTGAGGAGCATCTGAACTGATGCATTATTCAATGAAAGTAGACTACCTTGGTTTCCAACTACACATAGCCGGCTTTAACTGTCAGTGGAGGACCAAGTGTGTCTAATGAGCATAAACGCTTTAAACTTTTCCCTGACTCCACATTGCTTTGGCACGGCTGTCTGCCAGCTGAAAATAATGATATAGCAATGAGGGCCAATTAAACTACTGATACTCCAGTCTCCATGTGCAAAAATAGTTAGTAGCATGATCTTGACTGACAGTAGTTTGGAGCCCGTTTCAAAGCTCCGGTGCTGACAGCGAGCACCGGAGACGGGGAGAGCTGCCGACGAAGACGCGAGCAGCATGCGGCTCTTGCCACATTAGATGGTGCTGTACGCGGGCACACATTCTCATTCTGACAAGGACTCAGGATGGAGAAAATCTCTGGAGTATTCTGGCTGATAGAGCCAGCCAAATCATCCTGCCAACACACCATATTGCCAGCGGACATCACTTTCACCTGGACACAAAACCCAAGTGACAGAGGCAGCAACACAACGTCCCCCATACAGCGTCCGGGACTCTGATTGCATCTGGGATAGGCAATCAAAGCTTGAGTGAGGGAGAGGGACAAATCTGTAAAGGGGCGAGATACACTGGAATGAAACACTCCCTTATCTTTGAGGCTTGAACTGATAAACTGCAAAGTACACACTCAGACAACGAATAACAGCAAACATACACAGGCATCCGAAAGACACAAACTGTTGAAAAAGTAATTTGCTAAATATTCAGTATATGGTTTACCTAACATATTCCCCAGGCAAAGCAATATCCTTTTATCCTTTTTCCATTTCATTCAAGCATATTACAGCAGCCGTAGATAAGTAAGTAATTCTCATTATCGTGGTCTGTAATGCAGCACTGAGTCACTGAGTGGCCAAATTGTACCCAAAGCCTGTTGCAGAAGTAGGCTCTTTTGAACCTCTGTTTAGAGTTCTATTAGCTAGTGGAGAGCAACAGTGTTTAGAGTCTGAATTATTTGTGGTTTCCATGGAAACCCTTTCATGAGAAAGTGGATCACCACTAGGATGCAGGAGCCTCATTGAATCAGTTATGGGGGTGCGAAGAGAGATCAGCGCTTACGGCTGAGAATGCACAACAATAGGACAAGCCCTCGAGGGGGACTGGAAAGGCCAGGCCACAGAGGGCCCAGCAAAGCGGGGGACGACTCAAAATAAGAGAAAAGGTTTCATTTACATCTGCTCAATGCCTTTCCTACCAAAGAAACCCCTCTCTCCAATTTGTCAGTGACATTGAAGCTCACAAGCACCAAAGCCAATTTAAACATAAAAGGCAGTTAATTGATTTTCCTCTACTGATTATTCAAGCTCTGACAACATTGTTACATCATCTTCTATCATTTTTCTATCGCATTTAAAAAAAGAAAACCTGCTAAGAACTGTATGCTTCCTCATACAGTATCACTATACAAGCACACACTATGTATTGGTAAGTTAAACTCAGCATCCACTGAACTTAACTTAGAAAATTCAATTTACCATTCAGACAGCAGAGAAAACTTGTGGTAGCCCATTAAAAACATTATACTCTAACATATGTGTCTACTACATTCTGCCATCATCCTGTCTGTGGGACTAATTAAAAAAACTGGTTACCAGGCATAAATTTAAATGTTTTTAGATCTTAGATTAAAAATTTTTGAGGTTGAACTTCAAACACAATTTGCAAGATCACAACCAGGAGACAATCCGTCTCACTACAGCAGCAAGTTTTACAACCCAAATTTGTGCAGGATAATCAGCATGGGGTTCTAATAATTTTGAAGTGCCTATATGATGGAAGCTACAAGTTATAGGACGACAGAGTAACAGCAGTTTTAAAATAATTTAGCTTAGATGTTTAAAGAAACAAACAACTCTAGAAAAAACAGAACAGAGTTCCATTATAGTACACAGATGGCCCCATCCAATTACATCCAATTACCTACCAGGGTTTTTTTTCAAAGTACCTGCCATTTCACAACAGTTTTCACTGAGTAATTCCCAGATGGCTCTGTGTAACCAACCATCTGGCATGTCAGCTTAACAATGTCCCACCTACCAAGACACAACATATTTCAGTGATACTGTGGCTCACACCTCTCTATGATGGCAGGATTTCCATTTGTACTTTGTTTACTTCTCTTTCTGGATTTCTCTTGCATGGATCAAGACTCATTTAACTGTTAACGACATGCATAAACCTTATAGTTAGTTTAAACTGTTGAGGAAAATTAAATCTCTTCCATTTTACACTGCTTAACTTATACTTCCCTTGGACATTTGAAGGATTGTAAGAGCATCATTCTCAAGCTTAAAATTTCTTTTTTATTATCTTGTTATGGCTTGCTATACCCATACCCATTGACTGTGCTTTTTCAGCAAACATCTGTTTGTTCACATGTAACTGAACAACACATTGCATGAAATCGGCTGTTTGGAACACAGCCAAGCCACTACTGGTTGGTAGTCATATGTTTTTTCTCTTGCTCTGCACTGGTCACCTCCTTATTGACTGGAACGTTGATTGAAATGTCAGAGGTCAGAGAACAGCAGGTAGTTTGGTGAGCAACACTTCCTCTGGGGACAGGAAGTGAAAGAGAAAAACACGCAGGAAGTGGAAGATCTTCCATCTGCACTTCACAGCTGGGCCTGACACAAACCTCTTTCTGGTGTTGACAAAAGCAAACCTCTGAACTTTAGGAGGAACGTTAACAGATATAGACCAACAGGTTCATCTGTGCTCTGAGTCACACTTTTGTAAACATCCCTTTTAGAAAGGAAAAATCTGGACGTCTGGACGTCAGCTCTCCCTGGTGATCTCTCACCGACCTCTGACAGTCCACATACATCATCAATATTGCAGAAATCAGAGAGAGGGCACTAACAGCCAACTATATATCTTCTGAACGTCTGATTTAATGAGGGCAGTGCTGAGGTAGAATTATCGCCTTACACCATCTGGATTTATTGATCTAATAGTGTGAGTGAACCGCCATAGATAAAGATTAACCACCATGATGGAGAAACAATCTCCACTCTGATCAGAGGGCATCACACAACTAATCACTCATTCGTTCCTCTCTGGCCACCATTAACTTTGTTTTCTTTGTTCTCCGCATTGCACAAAGTAATCGGTGTGTATGTGTGTCCTTTTTGGGTGGGGGGGGTGGTACTACAAAATGTGTTGAAGCATTTGGCGAGCACAATTTTTCCAGCTGAAAGATGCAGGCTGAATTCATTAGCAACCCCCTGCTTTCTCAGTGTTAATCGTTTGGGGCTAAATGGGAACCTGATGAGAATGCAGACCCAGAAATGTGTTCTGATGGTGCCGTTTTGATGCAGATGAAAAATGACACTGTGCAGACCTCTTTGTGGCAAACATTATCAGAGATTCTCCTCTGCGTAGCAGGTTTCTCAGATGGCAACTTGTGTCTCACCTCTACAAAGACGTCCGCATCAGAGCACAGTCTGACTAAGAGTTTCTGGAACACGTACAACCCGACTCGATAATTCTAGAAATTCTCTCTTGTTACACTGAGACAAAAAAAAAAAAAACAGCAACTGAACTACTTGTTATTTTCCGTAACACGCACTGCTCTAACTTAACCAACTGCCTCATGCATCACCACGCTTTCGGCCTACTTCCCAGGCCCCCGAGTCTAGCCCGATGTCTCTGAAGAGCGAGGGGCCCGGGGGGCATCACTATGCCACTTTGAAGTCAGGCGATTAAAGAGGAAAGACCTGTCGACTGGAGGTGATGAGGCTAAGGTTGGGAGAGAAGGGAGATCAGTGTGAGGGACAGGAAATGCTGTGAATACTGAGCGCTTGGGACCCATGGGACACAATTAAGCACAGTGCTTTTTTAGAAAGGGTTACAAAAACACTGCAAGGGTATATCAGCAACACAGTATTCTAAGCCAAGGTAAGAGTTCATTACTACGCACACAGAGGGGGCTGTTAAACCCAGTTTGTTCACCAGTGACTCCGCCCACAGGCCTTGCAAGCTGTCGAACAGTCGCCTGATAACCATTTCCATTCCAGCTAAATCCTGAAGCCAGTAAAGCTTGAGAATTGCACAGCACTGAGAACAGGGAGCTTCCCAGAGTGAGTGAAATGGGATGAAGATCCGGGTAGTCTCCACAAAGAGGAAGTGTGCACAGAACTCCCTGGGGATGTTTTCCTCAGCTAAACAATATGAGCGCACAGTAGACAACACAATGGGTTTGGAGTCAGTTAAAATTAGGTGAGTGACAAGAGAGTTCGATAACATGACAAACAAGCTGCTACACAGTATATAATAGCTCTCTTCACTGACTTACCTTGTAATTATTTTGTCAGTAATTATACCTTTGCTTGACTACACTTTCAACTTCTGCTGCATCCACATTAAGACAAGCTCACATCTTGACAGTTAAGGAAAAATGATAGGAATGATAACTTCTGATGACTTTCACATGTTGAACCTATCTTAATTCAGCTTTCCAAGTACCTTTACACCTGCACAGTAAACGCATATGTACATATCTACGACCAGAGGATGGGAAAATATTGAAAATCAACACTCTTCACAAGGCATGAACTGTGGGGCCGCTGCTATCCTGAAAGTCAAACCAGCCATTTAAACACGTGTTAAAAACACATCTGGTAACCATTTCAAGTCCTCATTTGAATGTTTGCTAAAATGTCATAGAGCAGTAGGTGTTCCTGTATAGTTATTGAACTGACATTCTGCAGTAAAGGACATTGCACAACAAAACAATACTTGGGGTTTGCAGGAAAAAACAATGTAATTTACCTGTAAGGTTAACTGTAACTGATACCCTGAATGTGCCCTCGTCAACCCTTCTTACAGCCTGCAAATGATTAAATTGTTTAGTGTGCTGACAGACAAAGTAGAAGATCCACACAAAGCGGAAAGAGATCGTTTGTGCAGTGCAACCAGATATAACTTATATTTGTAATTAAAGCCAGTCAGCCTTTGAGTATTAACTCAAGCACAAGCAAAATTCCTTCTTTGAAACGTTCATGTGCTCAGAAAAACCATGCCAAAACAGTGATGTCGTGCATTTGTTAATCTGTGCCTGCTCCCTGACCACTTTGTGACAGCCTGTGGAACACACCACGGTGCAAATGAATTAATATATGATATATATAATAGAAAACATGCATCCTGACATAGGGTACAACAAAGAAAAATGATGGGCTGAAGGATTGAGTGACAAAACTAGTGGTTTCAGTTGTGTTTGAACAAAGAAAAACACTACTGTAAAGCCGGCTTGAGGAGTGAGCGCATGTTTGTGGTTGCTAACACACAAATGTGTGGGCCTCATTATTTTTGGAAAAAATACAAACAGACAAGTTTATGTCCATGGCAAAATGGGATTTTACATTTCAAAATTCTGTCATGGCGTTCGGAGAAGCTGGACCCATACAGTGCTACCATCAAGCAAACGCTGCTTCATGTCTACAACAGACTAAAGAAAATATGAGCATCTGTGTTTTATAGCAGAAGCAAACAAACACTAATGATGCAGACACGGCACTTACTAAGATCATAATGTGCTAAAATCTATTTCTTGACCCAAAACATGGTGCAGTTAAAGTTTGATCAATTTATTTCCCTCAAAACTTAACAACAATCTTGTTAGTAAGACAAGGTTATGACTTGGCTCTGCAATTCTCTGGTGCTGAAAAACTACAAATGTGGATGTGTGTTTGAGTGATTATGTAGGTTTAACCCATATTTAAAAATATTTTAGGAAAACAACCCATCTCAGTACAATTAAAATTTAAAATACAATTAAAAGCATTATCCTAGTGGAGAAGCAGAACTATCACCCAATGGTGATAACCACATTCACAAGAGGACCTATCTTGCCAGTTTTCCAAGCTGTTGGCTGGTGGCCAAAAACAAAATGGACAATAATAAAAGTTATGATGTCCGGAGGACAAATAAGGGTCAGATGTGAATTTCTCAGAATTAATAAGCTGGCAAAAGGACTTCTCCCACACCAATTCATTCTTTTAGAGTGTGGAAAATGTGTGTCTCCCACTTACTTAAGCTAGTCTGAAATTCTGTTCTAAAGGAACTTTGAAATCGAAGAACTCCATGAGCTGCATAGAAAAATCAACATGTAAAACGAATTTCAGAATATCTCTCTTTATAATGAGACGTGGGTCTTTGTGGAATTAGCAGGGGGCTGCACAGGAGCAGCAGGGCAGGAGTCCCACTGGGTTACAACCGCCAGAAGCTTTGCATCTGGATTATTTCCTCTGTGCAGAGACTCCATGCTGCGACCTGCTCATAAAGCTGCACATATGCTCCAGAACTCCAAATCTTTCAGAATCCACCATCCATGTCAGCCTGTATGTGCGGGCGCTGGTAACAAGCAGTCAGTAACAAGATGTGGCACGACATTACAGAAAAAGGAAGCAGTGGAAATAACTGGCTTTTTTGTCTCTCACACTGTCAAACATGCCTACACTAACAGCCAAAAAGGTCTAAAATGTTCCTCAGGAAGAATCTCACAAAATGGTTGTATCACTTCTGCAGCTTGTGACAGGATCAACTGTAAAGCCGGAGAATGAAGAAATCGCATCACAGAAGAGAAACCAAGCAAATATGAACTCATGCCCAAGTCATATGCCCACTCCAAAAATGCTCTTCTTCCACAAGCCTGTAAATCCCAGACCCAGCACTGGACAAAGAGCTGAAAGATTTTCTTTGAGGGAAAATCCTGCTACAAGAGTGAGTCTGAAGAGGAAACCAAGAAGGGACTCAAATATGGAAAAAAAAAAAAAGGTTGGAGGGATGGAGGGGAGGGGGTTCAATCTCATGAAAATTCAGGAGTGCTTTAAGAAACATTTGTTCAAAAGGCAGTGAGAGCCGCAAGCGAGGAGAAATGTCAGGAGAAATCATGCTTGGCTCAACACAAAAAGCACTCAAAGAAATGAGATTTAATCTGCTGAGCTTAGAGCGTATTAGCTAGATGTAAACAGTCGGTGCCAACTGCAAAAAAGTTAACTTCCACAGTGAGGCTGCTCAGAAAAACAACACATAAAACATCAAACAGGCACAGTAAAAAATAAACTCCGTAAAACACTTATACTTACAGCCAAGAATAAAACTTTCCCGACCCGGAGACAACACATTTGTGGGAATCAGGGGGTTAAAGGTAGCTGGCCACACAGAAACACTTTCTCCATGAGAATATTGTGCCTCCAGTCCTGAGCTGTGGGAAAGGGGACTTTATGCAATTACATCACATTGATTTATGGGCAAGCAAGGAAGGATGGGGAGAGGATGGAAACTGAGCAGCTTGGCAAGTGTCCAAAATTAAGTCCCCGAAGAAACACAAGTCAATAGATTTACACCACAGACCGTGATGGAACTGAGACAATTCTGCGGTAAGAGAAACACAGGCAACACACACAGGTCACACTCATCTGAAATGATTAGTTTTAAGATTCCAAACTATGCACACAGCTACGCTAGCATCGCTGAGGTTTCTTCATGAACCTGCTGGCAGAATGCACCTAGATGGAAAACTCAGAAGAGCAGCAGTATTATATTACCGATTTCTTTCAATCGTTTCAGCTGGGGGACATGATGAAAGTTGTCCCGTTTCAGCACTTGCTGCAAATCCTGCTTTGCGTATTAATTGGAGCAGTGATGAAATTTAGAGCAATGCTTTCAAAACAGAGTTAGTGGGGAAAGCAGATCTCTATCAGTTCACCACTTAAAGGTATAAAACAAACATCCATTTAGAGCTCCATGCCTCTGTAACAAGAAGAGAGGTGACCACACGTAGGAAAGTGTCTTTCAGATGCAGATCTAACAGTCCAATATGTTTTATTGTGACACTTTTGGGTTACTTTTAATCTTGATCAGTAAAAATTGTGAAGGTTCAACCAGGAATTGCACACACAAATTATTCTTCAATACTGATTCATCCAGTGATGTCGCTGTAGTGATGTCTCACGAAGGAGAATTCTGTCTCTCATAATTGTATACAAAGAACAAATAGACTAACAATGGACAACATTTTTAGCTTTTAAAAATATCTCTGCCAAGTCTTGGCAATCAGGGTGAAAGAAAATAAACATTCTAATCCGCCCACATTCTAAGCTATTTGTCCTTTCTTTGGTGAGGTCCTTCCATTTTTCCAACCATATTCATCCAACAAATGAGCAGTGCCATGCCTTAAAGCAGTTGCTTTAGACTTTATGCCTTACTTGATTTGCATTATTGGTCATGTGTACAAATTGATGATTATAGCAGTATATGTTTTTATAGCTCAGGTTGTCAAGGCAAAGGAAAAAAAGGACATTTTTACAAACGATGTACTTTGATTGGAGGCAATAGAAGCACTACTACACAAGACACTGCCTTTCTTCCAACATCACTCCCAAGTGAATCCCATGTCAGGATGCCAAATGAAATGTAAAAAAATTAATAATTACTACAGATTTGGGGAATGCACGCATGCAGATCCAGAAATGTTACTGTATAAAGGCCTTCATTTAACGCTGACAAAAACACAACACCACAGAGACTAAATGTTACATATCAATTTCCACAGCATGAGAAACAAAATGGTGAATGGAGCTTTTTAATGGGTTATATACAGTATAATGAGCAGCAATGTTGCAGCTGAAGATTTTAAATGGACTTTTTTTTTCTAGTCTCAAAATCTCCAGCTGTCTGCAAAGTCTCAAGCTTCTTGGAAGAACAACAGACCAGTGGTTGGGGCCAGAAGCAACAGAGTAAATACACAGAAATAAAGGGCTAGCCAAATATTTGAAGTGGGTCTTTTGAAAGCTTGGTGTATAGACAGAAATTGTTGCTGCAGACAAGGAAATGTAAGGAAGCTTAACCAAAGATATTTTGAGTCAGGAAGGAACAGACATCTGTTCTTTATTGAATAAATATGAGCATGTGCATTTCCAAACTGCCTGCAGAGATAAGCAAAAGTGGTTTGGGTAATTGTTCATATTAACTCTCTCTACCTTCACAGCACTTTTTTTACAGAACAGTTTACAGGGTATATTCAGTTAGTGACTGGGACCAAGTTTTAGTTATTAAAGGCGGTCAGCTGTGTTAAATTCTGTTTTGTCATCGCTCTAATTAAAATAGCAGTTTGGCGCTACAAGTGCAAGAGGTGAATGATTGTTTGATGGTTTCCCTGACAGATGTGAAGCCAAAAGAACTTCTCCTCAGTCGGGGATTTAGAAAAAAAAACACCCATGAAATTACTTTGGCGTGAACATCAGCGCTGAGACATTTCAAATGGGATCTGCCTCCTGCCAAGCGTTATCGGGAAACATAATCTGGGCCCGTTTCTCCGGGGTGCACACTCTTGGAGAATCGCCTGAGCTGTCCATTTTGTCCTCCAACATTTGTGAGAAAAACAACCAGGTGGTCAAGATCACACTGGATGACTTTGAGGCTTGCCTGCCGTCCTGATGTGAGGAAGGTGACAATCAGCGGGAAGCCAGCCAGGATCACTTGACGTTATACTAAAAAGCATCTGTCCCGCTGTGTGCAATCGTTTTTTTCTTTTTCTTTCTTACAGTTAAATCAGTCAACACTGCAGCCAATTTAATTTCACATACTGGAGACACCTGCTGGGGCATTGCAATCTCTGACAAACACATCTGAGTGCAGTCCCTGGTTAAAAAATGGCCAAAATGTTGCTCTGAAATGTATTTGCATGAGGATATCAAATGTCTTTTAAATACATCAAACAGTAAAGCAGTTGCTACATTTCCTTTGCAGTGCATTCTTCCTTTTTCCCCTAAGCTCCATGGAGAGGAGTATGCTGTAAATAGCATAGGGTCTTAGGCTTCATGATTTGCCTATGTTTTGTCAAAAAAATTTAGTAAGAAAATCTGACTGTGGAGAAAATAACTTTTTAACCTAAAAAGACCAAGCTCTTTTTCTTCTGCTGCACTAGGCACAAAAAAAGGAGTTACTTAGCGACTCCTTAAGAAAGATCCAAAATTCATCAACTATGAGTAAAACGCCACAAATTCTTTCCACACCATGGTTCTTGTGGCTGTTAACACATCAACTGGCACCGACTGACCATTTGCCCAAAGGACAGAGGCCAGGATTTAGTGCAGTTACCCACGAATGCTGCCTCGAGTACAATGCTCTTAAAGTGAGGCTGGGTTAAAAATTTCATGAAGTGCCATCAAAAAGGCATGAGGCTGCATGTCGCTGCATCTTCAAATTGTCACGTACAGCTCATCTACTGTTAAAAGGCAGAGGTTGTTATTCAGTCAAACAAGTAAATTCATTGTTGTTGGTAGTGCGCTGGAGGCTTGTCCGAGAATTGTAAATGCAGACTAAACTCACTGGAGAATAATGGTTCACTTGAGCGACCTCCGACACAAACCCTCTCACTTTCTGTTCATGATCACAGGCTAATCGTAACAAACAAGATGACCACACCCACGTGGCATTCTTAAGGTGAGCCCTTACTCAGCCTCAGTTCACTTTCCCAAGGTAGAAGTTGAAACCTTCCGCACATTCTTTTAATCAAACTGTCCCTCTAATGCTTTGGAGGCTAACACAGAGCCCATTAGAACTACGGTGAGTCTCACCCGGCGGGAGGGACTGCAACGTTGCTGTTACGCCACAGGAGCTGCGGGGCGGCGTTCTGTAGACAAGGTGTGTGGGCTACAAAGCCAAAAGAAAAGACTAAAAACAGCCAGCCGAGGCAGGAAAACGTAGGCTCTTTTTGAAGGTAGTTACTCTCATACCGGCATCACATATGGATTAAAATGCACATAATCAGTTTGCAAAGAGAAAATAAGAATTAAATTAGCCCAATTACATCTGCTGACGTTTATAACAAGTTTTAAAGACAGAACCTCTAAGCTTTACTGAGGTATTTTCTCTGATTTCTGTTGGTTGAACGCAAATAGCGCAACCTAGATTCAAGTTAATATGACATTCATACACTGCACGGGGCTTTGTGCGAGGAGAGAGTTCTTTGAACATATCTGTTTAAGCATCAGAGAATATAATAGTTTTCAATGAATATAATTATAAAGACTTATTAGGCCAGGATTCAAACCAAAGTCTCATGGTGAGACTCTACAATTCAGCCACAGTGGAAAACCCCAGGCAGCAATAAGACCACGTCATGTACACCGAGAAACTGTTCCCTCTCGGTCCATAAATCCACAGCAACTGAGCCATCTTAGAATCGCATCATGACTTCAGATCATATCTAAATGTTTGTGAGTTAATGAGAAAACAGTCGGCTCTGACATGGATTTAATTTGTTCACAATGATGGCAGCCTCATTATCTGGGTCACCATTAATAATCGACTGTCCGGTCCTACAGTAATGTGAGCGTGCTAAATTGCCAAATCAATTTGTGCGAATGTGTGTTTGCAGTTGTAACAATTATCATATCAAATGTTGGTGTGTCGCCCATTATCACTGATTGAAAATAAACAACATAATTAGAGAAGCTCAGATCCCGTGTAGGCAGAGAAAATAAAATCCCAGTTCTAAAAATATATTCAAACAGGACACATTTTCAGTGCTTGGGATGAGTAATAGGGGGTAGATTTATAATGTCATCATATATATGGTTATAGTACAAAAAATCTGCATAGAAAGAGCCAGAGTTTGATGAGTAGGTCTGGAGCACAGAGAGGGACAGACGGGAGAGCTGGGACACTGTTGCGGCTGAAATAGAAAGACCAGAAGCTGCAAGAGAGTCCCATTTCATCTGAAAAATGCCTGAGTCAGGGGCTGAGAGAACCATTAGGCCCAGTGAGTCACAGGGAGAGGCAGTAAGAAAAGCTCTGAACTAAACGCAGCTCACAGCACCATCCTCTGAAAACAGCCAGAGAACCACAGGAAGGTTGCTCAAAATGAGCCATTAAGACTTTCCGCCTCAGGGGTGTGTCTTCTCATCAGTGCATCTGCAAAAGTTCAGGCAGACATCTCTGAAGTTCTCTTCAGAAGAAACACGTTATTACTATAATAAGAATGATGAATATCCCAAAAAATGATACAATGATCCTAACATTCTTTGACATTAACAGCACTGATGCAAACAGAACCGTTCCCCTCTCCTCCAGTTGAAACACAACTTCCTGCACCACTGCTGTGCCCAAGCATCGACTTTGATCTCATCTGTATTGTTCCAGTCCTTACTGATTTTGTATACCTCTTAATTATGTTATATTCAAAATGGATTTCAGTATCATCCTGGCTACAGGGGCCATGTTTGAAAGTCTTGCACTGTCACAAGCATGATACATACATTTCTTGTGCATCTTCAGGTTACTTAATTATTTTACTTTTTGGGGGGTATTTTTTGGGCCGTTTATGGAGAATACATATCATAATTTAGTAAGGTTACATTTCTAATTTTTTCATTAATTTTTGCTTTGTCTCACAAACAACTCCAGAATTACATTAGACCTAGTGCATGGTAATAAATGCCAGATTTTTACAATTGAAAAATTGAAAGGTGGTCTTATTGAAAGCTTTTTACAGTTTTTCTAAGAGTTGAAGTTTAGTCCATTGACCACTTAATTGAGATGTTTGGGAAGGACACTTTTGCCACATTAAGAAAAAATCTAACCCTTAAAAGAGCCCTGAAGATGCCAACAAACAAGCAGGTCAGTGACTAACATGGATGTCTCAAGTTAAAAGGAAAGAAAGCCCATTGGATTCAGAGTGGAGCAACTAGAAATGACCATCTTGCTCATGCTAAAGCTGCACAATGTGGTTACAATAAAATATAAACAGTAAATGGGGAAAAAGCTGTTTAAAAAGTTGTTTACCCCATCAGCATTTGAAACCACATATGTGTGAAGATACATGTCATTTAGAAACACTGAGCTACCACTGAATATTTTCTCCCCATTCATGTAGATCAGGACCTCATCTCTGTGGCACCCCAGGGTGCAGAGTGTTAAGACTTGTGAGATGGTACACATTTTAAAATAGACTAGTACGTCAGACCCAAGGATCTGGTCCATTTATACTATTTAGTCCAATTAAAACAGACAAGACTTGTATTCATTGTGCATGGTTGTGTAATTGATGCATACATGGTGCACAATCATCCAGTTGTGTTTAGATGAGTCATCTGATGAAGACAACAAATTCATTCGAGTGAAAAAAAAGCAAAGCAAGAAATGAATCTAAAAAATGCACTGAAATATCAAAGCCACAGAGAAATCTAAAAACATGGTCGTGACCAGAAAATGAGCTCTTCCTCCCTGCTGCTACTTGATTAGCACCCAACTTCCCTCCAGCCCACAGAGCCAAAACTGAACCCAATGCGAGTCAGTCCTGTACTGAGACACGGACTTCACCCAAGAGTCTAAAAAAATCATCTCCCTTTATAAGCATGAATATTAAAGCTGAGTAGCTCACTTTGGCAGCAGCGTGCCTAAAGTTCAGCATCATTCAGTGTATCAGAGCTGTGCTTCACTCCTCTGAAGCCAGGCAAGTAATCCGCTCCAGGTTAGCCCTGTGTCACATATCTAGTCAATTGGCTAAGCTAATCCCCTCTCTGAACTTTGAATACATCTCGGGGATGAAAAGAGCAAAAGGTGATGAAGAAACCTCCCGGAGACGGATGGAGATTTACCAGGCATGCTTGCTCTGTGTAATGACCTCACCAACAGTCTTTAATGGACACCTGAGTCAAATGGTTTATTAGTTCTGAAAAAACATTATGCCCTGGTAAAAATGGCTGGGGGGATTTTCAGATCATTCTGAACACCCTGAGACGGGGCTGAGTGTTCCCTCATCTAAGAGCCAAGCTGTAAGCCTATTGGAGGGTCTGCTATCTCCCGAGTCCAGCTTGTCAAATACATACCTTTTACCTCATTACCTGCTCAGCACAGCCATTATTGAGGGAAAAAGGGTGAATGCAAGATAAGCACAAAGAATTCTTGGGTTGAGCGCAAACAGCCGCCCTGCTTCCTCCTGATAAAAAAGGAAGAGAGGCCCCGCAGCTTCCTGCTCGCTGTGAACTCTGGAGTTGCCAGCTGCCCCATGTTTAGGTCACTCTCTACATCCTGGCCTGTTCAGACACGCAAGGGCCAATGGAATGCATAAAAGTGTGAATAATATTAGCGAGTCAAGTTCTAAAACAGAGTTTATGATACAGCAGCCTTCCCACAAACACATGTCTGAGTCCAATTTAGTTCTTATAAATATGTAATGATTTTTTTTCACCCCACCAAGTAGTTATGAGTGACTGAGCTAGCTGGATTTAAAATTACATTTACTACTAGCAAAATATAACATTGTGAACATTCAAAACTAGATGCTTGTTTATTAACAGATTACAGACTACAATATTTCTTATAAAAGATTATATATTTGCTTGAAATGCAGTACAACGGTGCAGACTGACCCATGTGCTTTTAGTTAGATCATAAAATGCTCCTATTGTTTCAATTCTTCTACAGTTTAAGAATCGGTGCACCCGTCTGTACAACAACCCTAAAGGGATTCATCAAGTACCATCGAGTCTCATCGTGCTTTTATCACAACTTTCAGAGTAGTTTTTGCTGTTGGAGTATTTTGTTCTGCTTCAGTAAATAACTGAAGTCTGCATGCAAAACCTGGCAAACCAGCATGGATATGTTATTTGGAGGAAGGGGAAGAGAACAGCCTGTTTTTGTTTGCAAAGGTTCAACAACAAGGACCGTCATCAGAAATGTGATCCGTGTAGATATGGAGTCACAATTCCAAAGCCTTCAAATATTGGGAGTTTTACATGTTTACCCAGATTTGATCAACTCTTTGCGCTGGAGACATTTTCCAGGAATTTCCCCTTAAATTTTAAGTTGGATTTCAGAAGTATTACAGGAATTTGTATTCACAAATAATAAAAAGTAGGGAGGAGGTCTGGTTTCATTAATAGTAGATTTACATCCCAAACAATGATGTTGGACAAAGAAAAGCCACCTTGATAGCAGGCCCTCTGTTTGTGGATGTTTTATAGGATACCTTTAAAGGGACATTTTAAGGATTCATTCAGCACAGCTGCTCATGATAAAATACCGTAGCCATATGAAATTCTATTATTCTTCATTTTACACACCATTGTACGCCGACTGTTACGATGAATAATACTGTCTACTACTAATTCTTAATTAATCCGTTAGAAGAAGGTGTCACACTGGGTAAGAACCCCCCAGCCAGCGAGGGAAAAGTTTTAGTCCTTTCCTTGCTCACAGAGCATTAATCAAGCACTTTCCTTCATTACCATTTTCTTTTCTGATAAATTATTTTTGCTGTGTAATTTCATTTGTATGAGAAGTTCTCTTCAACCGCGTTCAGCTTTAGTCTACACATTATTTTTTCTGAAATACGCGTGGCCTTTGTACAAACGTCATCCTAAGATTAAAAATCTTTAAAGAATCTACTTTTGACCTGGTACAGAACCAGCAGATGAGCTTTGCTTTTACAAGAAACTTGAAGCAAAGGAACTGCTTTCAGTTAACAGCATCCAACCACAGGCTGGACATTCAGGACCCCTGAAATGCATTACAGACGTCCTGTATAATAATGCGCGCCCTCATGGCTTTTTAAACAGCTGATGAAAAATACTCCATTCAGAAAGTAAATTATTTCAGCCAGCTGAAAAGCAAATTTCATTTTCTCATGTCTCCTGACAACAAAGATGCTGAACCCATTACAGGCTGAGGCGTGTGCATCACACACATTAAATGAAGGTCCGCTAGCAATCGAAAAAAGCAATTTTCTCATTGAGCCAATAGATACTCCATTTAGTTCCGGGCTCTCGGCGGACCACTGCTGCCGTGGCGGGGCTGATACAGGTGAAAGCGAGTGTAGAGCAATGACCCGGCCTCCTTTTTCCCTGTGCTGCTGCAGCTCTGTCTCATCGATATGGATACAGATGAGCTGTGTGGGCTGCATGAAGGTAGTGGAATGATGAGAAAGGATGGGGACAAGAGGAGGAAGGAATAATAAAGAATACATTTGCAGAGAGGTCAAGAGAGAAAGTGGAGGGGAGGGGACGCCTGCAGATGGATCTGAGATGTTGAGTAATGGGAGCTCAAACGACCGGCAAAAGAAGCAGGAGCCTCATTTACGTGCACGTCAGCTGATATTAAGGAGGAAAAGTGCGAATGTGAAAAGGAAACTGAGGGAAGAGACAGAAATCGGAGAAAGCCAACCATGTGGAACCTCTCACTGATTAATTTCAGGCCCTTAATGAGCAATGCTCTGCCAGGTCAGGCAGCATCAAGTCAGTCACACCGTCGCTCTCAGCAGGAGCTGCCACACACCACAGTTCACACGGTCTTATCTGTGCCACAGAGGGGGTGACACGGGAGCCCTGAACTAACCGTCTTTTTTAAGGAATGCCTTTTTGCTTTGTTTTACAGCTTGTAATGTAAACGTGGAATTAAGAGCAACGCGGGATTAAAACCATGATCTAAATAACGGCCCCTGCACCAGCTGTTCTGTGTGTGTGTAGGTGGATTGATACTCATTAGAGTCTACAGAAACATGTACTCATTTAATTGCTGCCCTCCTACATCCAGCGAGGAGATGCAGTAACTTTTACTCCTTGTATCCCCTCTGGTTTGTGGAGCCCGTTTTTCTGTTTATCCTGCAATCAGCGTTAAGATTAAAAAATAGATAAAAACTATTTCCACTCCCCGATACTCATGTGAGTCAAGTAGAAGAGAGAGAGGCTTCAGGCAGAGGTTAGTCATCCATGTTGGCAGCTGCTCTAAATGCATCAATACCATACCGTCTCTTTTCCATTCTTTCTCCACTATTAAATGTTCCCTCACAACACGATGAACAAACATCGCTCTAATTCCAGTTTGAGACTTTCCTTTCCCTATGCACTTCCATTTTTATTTTTGTTTGGTACGACAGCAGAGAGCAGAGGCAGAGGTGTGTAGATGCTACAGCGGCGTGGTAACAGCTGGTTTGTTGGCCTGCTCATAGCTGACCTGTTGTCATAGCCTTCTCCTAATTTCTGACACTGTAGCAGCCTCGGGGAGACGGAGGGCTGAGGGAGACTTTAACTTGAGGAACACTCACCTGGACACAGCTGTGTGTTAATGAGTCCCTTGGAGACAATCTCTTGAGGCAAAATGTGATTAGAATGGGGAGTACCAGCTGTTACTGTTACCAGACCAAAGGCTGGAGTTGAAGATAAACTGATTTTTAAATGTTGTTTTTACAATGACTCAGCCCCATCTGCTAATGTTTGTGCAGCCTTCTCGCTGACGAAAACTACCCCTTTTGGACACTTGCTCAGTGATTTATAACAAAGCCTCAACTGTATAGTAAACGTATAAGATTTTTTTCTTCTCACTTTGGAGTCACTGAATGCATCATGCGCGCTACAGTGGACATCTGACAGGACAGAGACGAGACTAAGGTGGTTTTGGGATGATGCATCACTCTGATTAATGCAAACTGACAGTGAAATTCTGCCCTACAGCAACGGCAGAGCCTCAGAGACATCCATCTGGTGACCCGGACATCTCCGCAGACAGGCTCTTCGGTTTTTGGCTGAGCCCCCCGTGGGAAGAGCGCCAGGTTGGAGACTGACACACGTCTCTCCGGAGTCCCCCCGCAGTAAGGCTCTTTGCTAAACTACTTGGAGTTGAAAGCAATCTAATAAATTGTATGCTAATGACACGCTCCCGGTAAACCTTGCATTACCAAAGAAATGAAGAGGAATAAAGAAAGGAACCAGGCACATGAGCTGGGGAACGCGCACGTCTGCACGGTGGAACAGCATAACAAACGTCTAACACATAATTTACAAGATGTTTAAAAAATATATTTCTCAGTCGATTCTTTGTTTGCGTCGCAGTTGTGAGGGTAAAAATCTAACTTTATCCCAACAAAGTAGCGGAATCAAACACAAACGCTCAACACTCTCCCGCGAGCTCGGTCCTAAATAGAAGGTCCGTTCAATGAAGCGGTCACGGAAACAAGCCAAGGCTTCCAAGAGTGGTCCTTTCTGTGACTGTCCGATCTCCCCCAACACCTCCAAAGTGTGAGACACTTCCAAAAAAGCGAACACTTGTTTCTTACCTCAAAGCGCAGCTCGGTGCCGAAATCTCCGTTAGGGGCGAGTCGTGTTTCGTTTGTTTGTTTGTTTGTTGTTGTTTTCCCTAATATCACTAAACAGTGTTTAGGAGCTTGGGACTGGAGGCGCGTGTTCAGGTGTGGCAGGAAAATGACGAGTCTGGGTGTCCACGGGAGTGCGTCGCGCCCTAAGCTGTCCAAATGTTACAATCCACCTCTCCGGGATCTAGGAGCTGGGTTTCGGCGTGCGCGCCGTGCAGAGGGGAGTCGGTGTGCAAACTGTTTTGTCAACTCACTGGGAGCTGAGCGGCTCATCCGGCTGCCTGCCCCGAACAGGGGGGCGGGGACTCCGGAGACGCACACGCCTCCGGTTTACCTCCATCCATTGTTGCTCACCTTCCAGATTTCACAAGAATTTGTCCTCTTAACTTGGCCTGGATTTGGGTCGACCCGAGATCGACTTTAAATACTAAAATCAGATCTGAAAATACCACCATGCGCCCTTTCAACGACGGACACAAGTGGGCAGCAAATGTGACTATGATATATATGAAATCATTTCATGATCTAATTTAGTTTAAACTAAATCAATCAAAAATGACAAAAGGGTCCTTCAGCATGACCCACATGCTCCACCTGTATGTTACGGGCATCTGACTCTGGGCCCATTTCCATAGAACACACAGTCACCCTGAACATGGAAGGGGTTGTTGTTTAATGAAGTTTTACATAATGTGAGTAGTGAAGGCTTTTGTAGAAAATAACGTGATCTTTGGTGAGCCTATAAGGAGACTCCTGTGGAGAATCACTGCTTGAAACCATCATATCCCCAAGCTGACAGACTAAAGCAGGGGTGGCTGCTTTGATTTGTGTGTTGCGTAATTTGTTTCATGGGAATCTGCAACATCGAGTAAGTATGGGACAACTCCTCAGTAAGGTTATTTTTTCGGTTTCTGGTTGGCATTAGAAAATAACGTCACAAGGATAAGGCGATAAATGTAAATGACTTGGTCAGAGTCAGAAAGCGGTCACTATCACCTGGACATAGGTCATTTTGCTGAGTGTCTTGGTGAGACATGAAAACAAACACAATACAATAGTCACTACGTGGCTGGATTTGATAGTATGATCATTTTAAAAAATTACATGCATTCTTATCATTCACCAGACAACCAACATTTGCATGTCCTTTAAACATAATTGTGTTGGTGTTGGCTGCATGGTTTCAGGAGGAGGGCAGCCTCTCTAAAAATCACACTTATACACATGATATTTTGGAACATTTAAGCCGTTCACATCAAGAAACAAACAACACACGCTGTGAAATTATTCAAAATGGGCAAAATGAAGGCTAAATGCTCATTTCTACCAGTGTTTGCAAAAAATTAACAGCTTCTAATGTGTGTGCTTCAGGAAATGAATACAAAGTAAACATTTCAGCCTGTTTTCCCCTTCTCAGCTCTGAATAATTCAAATGTATGTTCAAACAACTGATCAATCATTTTGTTGAAGACTACAATCAAGACAGCTGCAGCCCAATATCTTATCTTACTGCCGTTTGTGGGTGGAGAACAAAAAAGTTGTGGATTTTTCTTGATTGCAGCTGGACTATAGACACTGCCTTTTTTCAAGAGAAATAACAAAAAGGTTGAGCAGTACAGAGCTGCTGGAGAGTCATTTTTCACATGCGGTAACGTTACCTATGTGAACGCACAGCTTAATTGCTTCCGTTGTTTCCTCCAACAGATAGCTGACAACTCTGAGATTTGGCAACTGATAGTTATTGTTTGTCCCCTGTTAATTATTCATGCCGTGTGCCTCTCTCCTCAGCCAGAAAACAAGAGAAGTGTGTTTGTTTCCTCATTTCAGGGGATTCAAAGTGTTTTCTCTCTCTCTTTCTCTCCCTCTCTGTGCTCCCCGCGACACAAAATCTACTACAGATGGAGAGCAAGATAAGCGCTCCAGAGACTGATCTTTTTGCCTTCTTCTCTGGGGTCGTGACACTGACATTCTAACAGGCATACGTGATACGTCCCACCCCCAGTCTCCCTGTGTTTTCTCTTGATCACTTTCTCATTGGCCCCCAGGAACCCCAAACAGTTTAAAGTGTATTGTCAGTCAGGTGAAAAGAAATTACAACCAGCAGCTCAAAAAAAAGATGAAATTGGGACAAAGGGCTCATGGAATTGTCAGATTAAAAACCTTTTCAAGGTTCAGGCTCAGGGCCTCCGCCTAAGTGAAGAAAAGTATCACAGGAATGGCTTGGCAGCAGAATGAACAGCTGTGAGGTATTTTCTTTTTGGCTCCTTGGGTATTTTCAGAGGGCTGAGAGTGTAAAGAAAGGCTGAGGTAACCAAACAGCCCCCTCCCTTTGAACACTCACTGGTCTTCGGAGAAGGACTTTCCCGAGGCTCTGCCCCAGTTCATTTAATTTTAGATAACATTTGTTTGATTTTATAGCTAATCGGTGATTGGTCAACAAATGCTGTGATTTTCTACCCCAGTGATGACGCATATAGATGAATAAACAGCTTTAGGTTCTTAAACCTTGTTGATAAATCTTACCATTTTAGTGCTATTTTTTTTAAATAAACAAATGTGTCTAAAATTGAATGCCAGTGTAATTAATACTTACATAGATACCAGGACAGTCTTTAGAAAACAGACTAAAAGAGTAAAGAGTTCTTTTCACCAGTGTGTAGTGTGGAGTATGTCCCATACCATCACTTTCTGATGCACAAAAAAACTGCGTTTTGCTAGTTTTCCATCTGTGGTGATGATTAAATAGCCATCTGCACCATTAGAACACAGCAACAGGAAAATCTCCTTCCAGCATGTTGGCCTACACATACTTATACAACTGCTCTGCATTGGTGTTTTGCAAACTCACAACAATGTATTATAGTGTGTTACGATCACTTTATGGCAGGATCAGGAGAGTGGAACAATCTGGGGTGAGGGCAGTCCTTGGTTGTTCTTCTTCAGTGCCTGTTTAGCTTTTCTCAGCTTCAGAAAAGAAGTCAAACAGAGGTCTACACTGAGATGGAGTGAAATTGGGTTTCAAAATATAAAGTTTGTCTAGTGCAGCAATTGTCTGTTGTTTCCATTCATACTTCTGTGGTCCTCTTCTATGGCTTAAATACACCTCATCTTCTTTGCTATGAAATCCCTAACTGGTCAACCTCAGTTTCAATCAAGCTAGCTTTCAAACCAAGAAGCGTTTGACCTATACGTCACATCGTCTCCAAAGGCCACATGCTCTTTAGTTTTTGGTGGATTGCACGCAAGCCTCATCAACACTAAAATACTTGGAGGAACTTTTGCTCAAAGAAAAGCCGATGCAATTAAGTGGTAAATATCAATTTCGTCCAAAAATCTATGGAAATATCAGACATGAATTTTTCCACAATATAAACACATATCGTAGTTTTGAGCAAATGATTTGTTGTTTCTAATAATAAAAATTATTTTCATTGAATAGGAAACCAAGGATGGCATAATGCTGTGCTATGCTTATTCTCAATGTTCTGAAACCGTTTGCTGTGGTGGACAGGAAGTCATGTGTTTGTAGTTAGTGTATTTATAATGAAAGAAAATTTCGATTACCCACCAAGTTCATTGCATTTTAAAAAATGATAAATCTCAGTGCAATTTGGTCTTTTCGTTTTTCAGTCATCCAAGCTAGGTCAATAGAATAGACTCCTTTATCTATGTAAACCACATGAGCTACACAAGCACACTCAAAGACAGACTGCTCCTCATATGCACATTCCTATGGCACACTAACCTATTTAATTCAATTTACACTGCAAGTGCCCCATTTTCACACACATAGCATCATACCACATGTTGTCTCATTAAACAGTCTCTGGTCATGCCTCACAGGCTCTCAAACAGTACACCCTATTGTTATGTTCACACACAAACACAATCCCAGACATACACATGCACTCCAGGGACACGGTCTTAAGGAATTTCCCCGGCAACAGCATCCGAATAATTTGATATGAAGCATTTTGTGGTAATGTGATGCGGGATTGTTTTGCCTTTAAATGCTTTTTAATGTGTAAATATGTGATCCCTGTAGGCACAGGATGAAATTTCACTGTTTTGCGGTTGTTGCACTGAAAGGAGAAGTCTACTTCTCACAATGAAACACTGTCACTGTGGAAGCGCATCATTTATGCCAGTATACCAGCACAGAGGAGCTGAAGTGTTTCAAAATTGGAAAAGCAGGAAGCGGTGAACTTTTAAAGGTCAACAGTTTTTCTGATGTACGATTTAGTAAGTATTATTTAATCTGCTGTGTTAGAGATGAATATAATATTGTTCTATGACCGTTCTATCATTTGTCTCAGTTTTGTGTTCGCTTAACACCGTGTGCTTTCACACCCATACCTCAGCCGACTGGTTTGAATAAAAATAATAAAAATAGAAAAATGCACTACAGCCATTAAAACACACATTTCGTTAAAAAAAACTCAAAAAACCTCACAATACCACCAAATTGATGCATGCAATCACCAGCAATATCATGGTGCACTGAACAGCTGGATACCATACATAATGTACATATAAAGTGTGTCTTTTTAGATATACTGTAGATCTACTTTGCGTCTGTTTCATACAAGAATGGTATAATAGTGCCTGAATTAAATGAAATGGTTGGGATAAATAAGACAATAATGGTGAAAAGGGTTATAATCCAAATTATTTGCTTAAGCATAAGAGTATGATTTGATTTCAGTGTCAAGATTCATCACAGCTCAAAGTGTACCGCACTTACAAGTATGAAGTGTATCCTCTGTGAAATGAACTACTCGCAAACAATGCTGCCGCTGACATACATTGAATGACATACATTGAATCTCCTTGGATTTTATATAAAAGTCCCCAAATGTCTAATCTGGTGTTTTGACGCTTTCATTGGAAAACTCTGTGAGTCCAGTATCTCCCACAGGTGTTGAAATGGTAACTGGCTGATTTGATAAGTGTGAGGGCCAAGACACATGATTTCCATAGAAAAAAAATTACTATTTCAGCCAACTCTTGGTACTTATTTTGTCAATCCGTTGTCTTTATCCATTTAATTCACTTCAGTTCTGTGGGCCCTCGTTTATTTAACAAGAAAAATCTGACAGAGTCAGACTTTATTTATGGGATCAGGCTATATGCGGTACCTACATGTTCTTGATTTCGACAATCTACATAGATTCTAAAATGTCATTTGTCTATGACTGGCTCTAAAGCCAACATTTCTCATATTTATGGAACAAACTCATTTCCTTTTCAAATGCACACTTCTTCCAGAAATCTCAAACAGGCTCAGTGATTGGACATAAACAAGGATTAGGTATACTCTCAGCAAAAGACAATTAAGGAGTGTTTTGGCAACAGGAAAAAGTAGAAACTGCAGAGCTCACAGATGGTTGATCAGTTAGAAAGCGCTTGCTTGATTTTAATGACTAATATATTTTTCATTTTTCATTTAATGTACTTGAATAAACAAACAAAGCTGTGGGGGACTTGTATCCAACTGCACAGTTTGCCTCCCATTATTCTGATTCGCATAAATCCCTTTGACACAGCAGAATAAACACTCTCATAGACAGTGAACGCATCTCTTCAGCCTCAATCTGTCAGGGGGCATCAGCCAGAACTCAGGAGAGATGTGCCATGCGTCTGGCCCCTCCATGACACAAGAAGTGGCTGATCAAACTGTAAGGTTGTGCATGGGGCGAGACTAAAAGTGTAAACATACATTCACTTAAACCACAAACATTAGGTCCTCTGTTTGACTTAATATAAAATACCATTTTCAACAGCTAACTTCTGCATGGATTTCTCAGGATGCTAAACTTCTGAAAACATTTCTTAACCCAGATGATGTTCAGGCTAAAGCTGGACTCACAAGGCTAAGTGGTCATCACCTCGCCCAGAGGCTTTATTGTGACACAATTTAAAAACAGTGCGCTTTCTCATGAAATTGCGAGTGAATTCATGTAGCTCTATCTGGCCCTCTGAGTGTGTCTGCATCTGTCACATTGACCAAGCTGACGGATGAAGGTGACAATACTGTGTACATCACAGTGTCACTTCCATCCAGAGGCTGGGTTATCATCCTCACATGGAAACACTGTCATCTTAGCAAAACTCCGATAACTGTACCTGTCAGTAGCCTAGCAACAAGCTGCCAGTGCTGTTTAGAGTAGTAATTGGACAAATCTGTAGGAGGGCTAAAAAAAAAAAAAGACAAAACAAATTGTGAATGCAGTAAATCTGGAAATAGAAAGCATTCGGAGGTTTCCTTGAATGCTTTCTATATTGCGATCCTTCCTGGCGGTGTTTGTTATTTCTGTCTCCGTGTTTCCTTTGCATTAAACAACACCTGTGGGCAAACTGGAGAGAGCCTCTCCACCCTGATGATTACAGATCTACCTGCTGTGGCTCACTATGTGACAAGACCCTGAGGAAACGAGGGCTGCTGGTGGAGGAAAGGTGGAGGCGGGGAGTCGTTTGTCAATCCATCCAGAAATTTTATACAGCTCCTCCGTCAGGAGTCCACACAGCAGAAACGTTTGCAGGATTTCAACTTAGCCAAGCGGAAGAAAGAAAAAGAAAATACACACATTCCACAAGGGAGGCAGGGTGAGGGGAAATGGAGAGCGTGAAGATGGAAACAAGGAATGACTCTACCTGCACAGGCTTTGGTGTGCTGTCCCTCCCTGAGTGCAGCCACTTTAGTGGTGTCTGATGGTGACAGGCCAAGCGTGGCTGAACTCCCTCCATATACTGTACCCCAGAATTCCCAGGGGGAAGAACCGATGATGAATGGCAGAAAGTAGGCCAAGAAAACCTAAGACAACCTCCTCCTCCTCCTCCTCCTCCGCCTTTTTGTTTATCACAGATAGAACACGCGCTTGCTCTGGCTGTGTTTGTTTTTGACAGACAAAATTCAGATAAATTCATTCGGCTGAACCTCCTCTGCAGAGCATGGCGGCAGCATGTGCAGCTTGGGTACGAAGCTCTGCGGTTACCGTTCTAGCCCAGATGGAAGATGGGCCAGTAGAAAGTTTTAAAAATGTAATCGTGATTTGTGTATTGAGGCGCTGTGGCCGTAAAACATGGAACATGTGAGCTAGTTTAAAGAAAGAACTTTTCTCTGGTTTCAAGGGAGATTTAAATGTGATACTCACTTTTTTTTTTATGTAGAGCAAGTGGTTTCCTATCCATTAGCAACATGCTGTGTTTGCCCATATACAGTTATTAAGACAAAATCTGGATTTTAACATAAAAATCTGGATTTTGACATAAACGTAGAAAAATGTTTTGATTCTAATGAGCAGCTTTAAAATGTTTTACACTATCCCAACAGTCTGGGGGTGTCTCTTTAATTGGAGAGGATTCAATGTTGATAGCATTATTAATTGCAATTTATTCCTCCTGCCAGTAGAAGACTGTGTTTACAAAATGACCGTACAGACCTAAAGATTCATTTGAATTCAGGACCACAGCTTTTGTTTTTCTTTTTCATTTTTTCTCCACCATTTGCTGCTAATGTCTTGTGAACTGATGATGACTTTCCCAGAGTTTATTTTCACTTGCTCCACTTAGCACTGCGATTTGTTATTTTACTTTTACAGATGTCCAGCTGTTTTTCTCTCTCTCTCTCTCTCTCTCTTCAGAAATCTTGTATAAATACATGAAATATGGATAAAGTTCAAAATCAACTTCAGCAGCATCCAATCTCTTGAATCAACTTTGGAGACGTTTGCCTGCCAACTCGCGCTTGGATACCAGCACTTCCTTGGCAACTGCATGGCCGGCAGCTATATATGTGCATTAAAATCCTGACAGGAGCTGCTGGGCTCAGCTGTTGATGGAGCACAGTTATCCTTTTTCTCATTACTGTCTGCTGGATGTAAGATTCACCGGGACTGGGGGAAACCATCAGGGACTTTCACGTTTGTTTGCAAAGTCTGCCGAATAAGGAGAAGGGGGCTGATCCTTCGAAACACCTGTCTAATAGTCCAAGCAGAAATTTGAGCAGACAAACTGAGGATTATTTCCCATATTTCACACTTCAAATGTTGACAGCTATGTTTGTAAACACAGCTCCCTGAGAGAAACTGCTCAGACATGTTCAAAGTGCTAAAACTCGCATGCATGATTTTATTTGAGATCATCAAACACGAATTAGGTGCTCCTCCTGTGACAGATGTGTTTGCTTCCCTGTTTCTGCATGCAGAGGAAGCTCTGTTTGGGCCCTGTTTCTGTGGTTAAATGGAGAAAAATCTCATTATGGAGAAAAGGTGATGTCAGGCTTAATAAGACACCTTAATGTTACATGTTTTACTTGGATAACTTTCCTCCCCAGACAGCATGCTGCACAGCCTGTTTGACCAACATTGCATTGAAATAACATGAAATGTCAAAGATATCTAAAATGTCAAGGGACATTTGCAGGAGAAGGTTAATATTTTCCTCCCCACACTGTACGATAATTGAATTGGAATTCCCTTCTCCTTAGATATTAATCATTTGAGATCAGCATTTTGGTCTCATAACAGTCTTCTATTGTAAATACAAACACAGTTGAATATATATAATCTGGCAAAAAAACAAAAAGATGAAAAAACAAAGCAAACAAGAGCCTCCCAATGGAAAAGCAGTGCAGCAGTGCTTTAGCATTTGATTAAATATAATTTTGAAAACTCAACAGTATAATTCACAATGTTTGATGGTAAAAGTACGAGTATATCTATATCCATAGAACAGGGATTACTCAAATAGTTGAGACTCAGCGGTTGTGTTGGCAAAAGGAAACCCCTGTCAGTAACGGAAAAAGGGCTTTCATTTGACAAGGAGCATATTGATTGGGTTGTGAGGCAATGGAAAAAGATTAACCCAATGATGGCAGCATCAGGACTAGCAGAACAGCAGATGAAGCATTGCATTAGTCAAATAGCAAGTGTACAAGCCTTTGAGGCAGTAGTCAGTTTTTAATTAGTCAGGTGCAAGGTTATATGTTGATAAAAATGCAAATGTTGTTGAAGTATAAAGCAAGTTATTCTTCAGTAATTACTTTTATGCCTGTGATATAATTGAATATCAATGAATTATCTATTCAGTTAAACAAATAGACATACAAACTCCTGCATTTAAAATAAGTTAAACCTATTCTTATACTTTTTCTCATTCGTGTCTTTAAACTTTACATCAAAATTTCCAGTGAGCACCTAGTTTATACTTCACAGAGATGATTATGGCAGTGGCAAAGCGGCTTAAACACGCAAGTCTATGTGAAAGTCATTTCAGGTCTGTCTTGGTTTGTAACTCAATCAGTTGTTGAAGCAGTCCATGCTGTCTTTCTAGTTTCACATTTCAGCACAGTATGATTTATTTAGAGTTAAGCTGATAAAGTAAACAATAGCAACCATATCAATTCAATTCAATGGAATGTCTACTGACCCTCCAGATTGCCTCTAGTGAATGTGACTGTGTGTGTGTGCTTGTCCCGTTACTAACCCGTTGTTAGTTGGCATAGGTTCCAGCCCACAGCGGCCCTGTTGGGAATGAGCCGTATAGGAAATGGATGGATGGAATATCTACTACTCATTTATAACCTTGGATTCAGTAAAAGTTGCTACCACCAAAATAAAGACTAAAGGATAAGAGTCTAAAAACCTGCCTGAAGTCCTAAAGTTACATTGAGCTCATTACATTGTAATGGTACATGTATGCTTGCATTAATTATGTTGATTAATTACATTAGAGCAACATGGTAAACAGAAGTTCAACTAGAGGTTTTGCCGTTTATGCAGGGAGATTAGACACAATGAAACTGTGGAATTAAACTTTTTCTTTCTTATCAATATAATCCTTGGTGTTATCACCATAACAACCAAACAAAGCGGCCAGACAGATTTACATGACATAAGTAGGCCTGTGCCCTACAAGCATAGTTTAGAAAACAGAGAAAAAGCTATTTGTTATTTGATGTTATTAAGATATGTCACCACAACTCTGTGTGACCATTAACAGTTTTTGCACTCTGTTGTGGTCCATTTTGCATGAAGAAGGTGATGCTGCAGCCTTTTTCATCGTGCTCACATGAGGCCTCTTTTAGTGATATGGCAGTGGAATAAACTGTGCTTACAGAAAAGGATTTATAGAAGACTTCCTGAGCCCATTTGTGAAACATGTTTGTCTTTAATGCCATACTGACAGTCTTGAAAAGCTCATATTGATTTGAATTTCTGTTGCACAAAGATACAATCAGGCTCAAATGTTTTGCTGCCTATATAGTACTATAGTACTAAGTATATACTACACTAATAGTCTTTACAATTTAAAAATGAAAAACGTTATTCAGTTATTGTTATCATCATTATTAATATTATTATTAAAAATGTATCGATACAGTTATTTGCATGTTGCTATACCTCTTTGCCCTGCCTCTCCAAAGTGTTATTCATTAAATACCTAATCATATTGCTGACCGCATTCAAGATGACTTAACTAGTTTGATCATTTTCTCCTCTGTTTAAGTAGCACTTACTTTGACTAACCTTTATTAATCCCCTCACAGCAATTTTGAGGCACATTGCTGTCAACTAATTTAAAATAAGAATACTAAATTATCGTTGGATAAATAGAAAGACTTCCCACATGGTGCGATTACCATGCTGTGCTTTGAATAAATGGTTTGGAAACAGTAGAAATAGTTGCATTTTGTTTTCATTTGCAATCCACACAGTGCCCAAACCCTTTAGGAAATTTCAGCTATCTATCAACCGGATAAACTGAGTGATTTGGCCACATTGACAATAACTTGATCACCTGGTTCAGTAGGAAAGTCCTGTAACCAGCAAGGCTACTATTTAAGTGTGGAGCCAGTCAAGTCATGACAGTTATTTTTCCACTAGGGCCAAGATGATCCCCTTTGGGTCAGAGTGATGTGACACATTAATTTACTGATATTGCAGGGATAATCCAGGATATTGATTGGAACAGTCTATCATGGGAGAGCTTCTGGGTGCAAATCTTTGCAGAAAAGACAGCTAGGTAAGGAGGGAAGGCCTGAACTGTTAACCTCAAAATACCACCTGTGATGGTGATTCAAAGCTTAGCCTCAAAGTATCAATTGGGAAATGTATTTTTATTAGAGCCTTTACAAAAGACTCAGCTGCTGGAGCAAAAAAGAATAAATGAAAAAATGCATTACACGCATATAAACGGAGAGTAAACAACAGGGGAATAAAAGAAGAGGGAAAAGCTACTCATTTCTGTCTTATTTTCAAAAGGTAGCTGGTCGTTTCAAGGGAACCTCACAACTGCCAAGTTTCATACAAGAGCTCATTTTTAAATCATATATCCATGAACCGTGCCCATCAGGGGAGAACCAAGGCCGTAATCGGTTTGCAGCATAGAAATTCTTTATAAAAAGGATCCAAACCTGTGATGGGATAGTCATATTCCCTTTAGAAGGTTTTATCAGCTTGCTCTGACAGAAACATCAAACTTTAACAAGGGTTGGGGACTCGGTGCACGCACAAACAGCAAGCCTCCTTATTCAGCTTTCATTGTTCTTCAGCTTTACGGGAAGAGTTTATGTAAACCAGTTCCGGCCACTCACCTTGTGTTAGAAGCTTCCAACTCAGCTACTTTCCATTGCTTTAGTAAACTCCTATCCTAGGGAAGTGCCTTGTTAATTTCTCCTAACAATACAGACGTTTGGCGCCGGAGGGCCTTGTTTAATAATGAATGCATTTTCCTGTCTCCTGGAGGGGCTGTGACAAACTGCACACCGCTGATAAACTGGAAGAAATTACCATTTACATTCTACCGGGAAATAACGCTGGTAAAATGATATCATTCACGTGCCAAAGTCTACAGATAATGTCACTAAAATTGTAGTTTGGGCTTTGTAAAATAGCTTGTGTGAGATTGTGTGATATTTTATAACAGGTTATCAATAACCAGCACAGTATGTGGGATGGTGCTTGCAGAAAACAAATTAAATAAAAGAAAGAATCGCTTTTAAGGAACCAGTTATTGAGTTTACATAAGACTTTTTAGGAACCAGAACCAAACTCTACTCTACTGAACAATACAGGGTCAAGAAACATTGAGCAGCAGCTTAGTAAAGCACAGTGTCTGCCTCCAAGCTCCTTGTTATTGTCACTTTCTGCAACCACAGGGTGTGTGCGTGCCTTTTTGTGTTGCTATCTTGGTGCTTTTCTCATGTATAACTGATGTGTTACCAGTGCACCTGTGGCATCTTTCTGGCACCATAAAAGCTGCTCAACTGACAAAATCAGTTTGGTTCACACTGCATGTACTTGATGTGTTATCACCTTCAGCAGCATAAAAAACGAGCCTCTGTGAGATATCATCATTTATGCAACATATGCAAACTTGCATCAGTAACCTTGGGCAGATGACACTTGTACTCAGGTGTGTCAGGACTTAGAATTAAAAACCTGCTTAAGGCCAGAAAGTACCATACAAATCCATGCAGGTAAATATAGGATACAAGTCTGGTTGGAAGCACCTGGGGTTTCCATGATTAAAAGCTGTTTTGGGAACTTCATATAAAAGATCTCGATATTACTTTCAACAGAGGAAAATCATAGAGGAATTCCCATTAAAATTGATGGAAGTATTGAGACATTGAAACTCTTTATGACAGAAGAGCCCTCTCTTTCACGAAGGAATATTTGAGAACTAAAGAAAAAGAGCAAGTGGTGTTTTTTGTGGTTTTAAATATGAAAAGTGTATGAACTCCTTAAAAAAATAATAAAAAGGTTCTGCACAAATGGACAACACTAGAGGCCATTCTTAATCTCCCAGGGAACAATTGCTGAGCAGAAATTCCTCCAAGAGCAAAGTGTGCAATTGTCTGTGAGGTTACAATGTAACAATTCAGGTTTATCCAAGAAACCCAAGGCCTCTCTCACATTATGTAACATTAATATTCATGTAGCCACCATCATCAGAGCAAGTACTGGGTGTCAAGGCTGCAAGTAAAAAAAAAAAAAAGTGTTCCTTGAAATATGGAAATATATGACACATAATTATTTTTGTGGTATGACTTGTTGTCCAGAACTAGCTTGTTCTAACATTGCTTTAAAAGAATTTCACTCTGTTTAAATTGTTATGTAGTGAAAAATAAAACAATGAAACAAGATTCAACATTAAAAGAGGCAACTGTTAAAAAAAAGAAAAAAGAAAAGAAAAAAAAGCTTGACCTTGTGGAAATAGACAGCATTTTGCTCTGAACTTTACAAAAATTTTAAGAAAGAACGACTTCACCAGATATTTATCTCGACCAGATGTCTTAACCAGATATTCAGATTTAGCAGATTTTATGAGGATTTTGAAGATTGTGTAGGGAAATAGAGTGCAGTGCCGACATGAACAGATATGCACAATACTGAGATACTTATAAGTGAGAGTGAATAAATTGAAAGATTTAAGGTGGATTTCACCTCTAAGGGACAACACAGAATCAGAACTCCTTGTATTTACAGTCCGTGAGAACAACTTTCCAGAGGCTGAATGAGTAAAAAACCATCTTCAGCTCTCTTATGAACCCTCCTCTAATGGCTGTTTAATTCACAGTACTAACGGATTATCAAAGCCATTTGAATTAGTCATTATACAGAGGGTAGATTGTGAGACAGTCATGGAAGGTGAATCAAGTTACCCAAAAGACCCCGAGGAAAGATGAAGATAGCATGCAAATGAAATCTAAAAGGGATGAGCCCCCCCCCCCCCCCCATACACACACACAGATTCCAAGTGTGCTTCGCATGATTTAATCTGCTGTAAATGTGAGCTCACTCTGGAAGCGTCAGTGCAGCACTTGTAGCAGAAAGTGTTACAGTTTACAGAACCTTGAGAGAGGAAGCGGAGGGACAAAAGAGAACATGTTAGTTACCGAACGAAGCTGGGCAGAGACACAGTGGAACTTTGTGGCTGCTGAGTGAAAATCCTGCAGCACAGGACCCAATGAAATATAGATCCTACACATCACAGACCTGACAGGGTGACCTTGTGGACAGAGAGTGATGAAGAAATGACTGTGAAGCCAGTAACAATAAAGACACGGCACACAAATGTACTCCACAAGTGCAAAGAGATGCAGAAGTAATCAAATCACAAAGATAAAAAGAAATCCTGGTGAGCCCAAACAGTGGTATAACATCCACTTGAGGAAGCAAATAGCCATTACAGAGCAATCCCACATCAACACAAACGACCACAGTAATTCAATGAAAGACAAATGATTACAAAGAGGCGGACCTCACAAAAACCATCACAAAACGGCGGCAGAGACATTTGAACCGCGAGTACTGTTTGTTGATTTGATTCATGAGGGTGCTCAACGAGTAATTTATGGGGATTCATTTTTCTACAACATATTCCACTACAAATGACCTGTCATCATTTTATTTTATGGACAGGTATGAATCTTGCTTGTAAAAACAAAGAAATGGAAGAGCAGGAATCTAGAATCCATTTGGTATTTTCGGTAAATTGCAGAACAATTAAGCTAATTTTTCTTTTTCCCCATCCTGAGTTTCCATTTGCAGATTTTAATCTAAGCCATTATACGGACGCAACAGTCTTCTTTGACTACTGTGGAAAAAGATGATTTGCCAGGACTCCACAACAGAGATTAATGATTCAAATCCAGTGGACCAGTGAGGATGAGAGTTAAATGTATGTTACGTTAAGCACAAACAAAGCCCCATTCTGCGTCTAACATCAAATCTAAGATTATTATTCTGACACGGGGACAGATGCACTTGGGCATCCATGTACGAGCACACGATCAAAATGTCTGATGCAGACCACTTCATCAGCTCATGTCTCCGCTCACCACAGGCCATTGGCTCTTCTCCACTGTGAAAATATCTCCCAAACCATATAAATATTTATGTCCATTAATAGTAAAGAGGCAGCACGAGCAGATGCATAATGCTCTGCGCCGGCCTTATTTTCATGGGAGACGCACTCCGACTGCCACGACGTCTCTGTCGCCATGACAACAGAGTTCAATTCACCAGCCAGGCAGGACTCGGCCCCATCGGTCTGCCGAGACAAAAGTAGCATGATTCACATATAGAAGGGGAACAGTGTGCACACGGAGCAGGCTTCAGAGCAGCAGCGGTGCGCCTGTTGATGTTCACTCAGAGTTACCATAACACCACAGGGACGTGTTTTCAGAAGTAACTAACCAGAGGCCACACCGCTGATGTCAAAACGAGGATGTGCACATCGTAAGATGATCTCAGACCTTTTTCGAGCCGCCGTTACCAAACAGCAGGAGCCCCGAAGAATTCTTTGACCATATAAAGACGTGGATGCTTATGAGGAACACAGATGTGAGGAATTACGAGCTATCACATTTACATTCCACAGGCCGGCGTGCGCCTGAGCCAAAACACTGTCTTAACAAGGAGCCGGCGCTGCATTGTCCTGCTGCTCACACATGACAGCGGAGTGGAGAATTTCAGAACTTTAGACTGCACACACAAAGCACTCGTATGGACAAACTAACCATGGCAGCTTTACCTCCCCCATTTCCATCACTCTCAAAGCACAGGCATGCAGTCTGTGCCTCGGCTGCCGTTCTGGGCGTTACCCCATCAAAGCCCTGAAGTTTTGCAAAGAGACATGATTTCTCTTTGCACCGACTTCTCCTCTGGGAGCGGCAACAGCGCGGGGATAGAAGATGGATGGAGAGAGATGCTTTCCAGCTACAGCTGGTGGATGAGACACAAATGAAAGACAGGAAACACCAATAACGCTGAGGCGCGTGTCAGAAAACAGCGGCGGAGGCTTATTAGAGTGTGTGTTGAACATAGTAGCTCCACAAGAGATTATGGGGGCGCGCAGCGGGAGAGATTTGCTCTGGCTTACTGAATGTGTGCTTTCAAGGTAACGCAGCTTTTATACCCGAGCACAGAGAAACGCACGGGCTGATTGTTGTATGAGTAAAAGACAGAATATCTTCCCTCTGAGTACAGATTAAAAAGGAGATGGCTTGCAATCATGACTGAGCCTTTTGGAGTCCGGAATGTGCAGTGACTCAGAGAGAAGGAACGTTTATTTACATCATCCAATATCACACTTCATCAACCAGTCTTTGAATTCAGCGTATATGCATTTGAGCGGTGAAGGCACATTTTCCAAAGCTGTTTTTCTAAGATGCCGTTCCACATCAACACGTACAAAACATATAAATTCACCTCTAGAAACGGTCTCCATTAAAAAATAAGATAACATTGATATATTATGGCGTTGATCTGCAGTCAGACTAAACTTGTAAGCTTGTGGCTTACAAGTAGAAGAGTTTAACATTTTAAATATCATAAATATAGAAATGGACAATTCACAAGCTGTGGAGAAACATCCTCCAGAACGTTGTACAGCGAGCAGTTGAATACATTAATGTAAAATAAGTTCTTATTACTGTAATGTGCACACCGGTAGACACTCTTTTACTCTGGCATCAAGTGGAATGTAACGTGCTGTAGTTTTGAGTGTTTTTATGATGGGGTGGTCTTGGGTTTAATTATTAGACGATATTTACTTTCTCCAGTCTGTTATCATAGTGTTTTTCCAGTGAGCCTAAGACCTAATAGTGTTGCTGGCTTTTAGACTCACTGTGTTTGGATCCTGTCTTTTGTCAGTAAGTTTGTCTTGTGAACTGACCGCCTGTGATAAATATCAGCTCTTTTTTTTATATGACAGGGCTTTTTACATTTTACAAGGCTGTGTCTTGGAACTTGGAACAGACACATGCAATGGGAAGGAGAATGGAATTAGATTTATGCCAAAAAGTATTAAACAAAATATAAATTCAAGAAAGTGTACAGAATTGCAGCGAAACAACTTTTCACAGCAAAATCAAACCTTGTGATTTGCAAGTAAACCATATGCGTTATTGATACTCTAAAGTATAAAACCTTTACTTATTGTAATTTATACTCTTTTGTTGTCATTGGCTTTACTTCATTTGTCACTGATCCAGATCTATTATAATATTCCAGGTTTAGTGTATATACCACCCAAAGAAACAATGCTGCCAACAAATACTCCAGAGAAAGTCATCAGCTTAACTGCAAAGAAAACTGAAAAGAAACCTGGATCAGTGAGAACAAAGGAATGATTACAGAAGTGTATACATTTACAAAAAGGAAAGGATTTATACTTTCTCAATTGTACTCATGATTTACTTGCAAGGGTTGATTTTACATTTCTATGTTTTTTGCATCCATTCTATGTACTTTCTCTGAAGTTCTTAAGTGGATTAACAACAATCATGTTATCAGAACTTTAAAACATATCAAAATTATAAAAGCAATTATACTATGTGTTGAAAAATCTGGGAAAACATCATTATGACTTGGGCATTAGGTGACGAAACCAAATGATCCACAAGAACTGATCATGTGCAATTTTATCATGTGTCACCACCAGAGTTATTCATACCAATAACAATATTTAGTTTTTGGTATGAATAACTCTGGTGTTGCTATAACATCCTTGGTGGCAACCAATCACTTTCCAAACAAAGTCTATCCATCCATCCATTATCATTACCCCTAATGGGGTCGCGGGGGGAAGTGGAGCCAATCCCAGTGGTCAATGGGTGAGGGGCAGGGTACACCCTGGACAGTCCAGCAGTCCATCCCAGGACCCTGGACAAAGTCCTCATGCTTTTTCAGTGAAATGTTGCTAAAACTGACTGAGTTGATGTCAAACCTGTAAAAAAGGAGCCAGCAAAGTAATCCTTCTGGTTCTGATTACATGTGTGGTAGAAACACATTGAATCTACCCCACCTCACATGGGAATTTTACCATGTTTTAAAATTCAGTTCTAACTATGTCCACAGGATGTTATGTGACTGTGACCTCCTATATCCCCCCACTTGAGAGTCACGTTTTGTGGGAGAAAGATAAACCACGTTGAGACAAACAGACAAGTATGTGAAAAAGACGAGCCAGTATACAATGGCATTCCCACATGCATGCACATAAAAACACGTACACACTTTACCCTCACACCCCGAGGATAAGAGTGTGTAAAAAATAGCTTTGTGCCCAATGTTTGGGAGGGGAGGTTTTCTGGAGTCTAGATGGTGGTCAGAGGTCTCAGCAGTGCCTGAGGACAGTGAGACAGTAAAAAGGAGGACAGTCACATGAAAGTACAAGAACGCACACATGGCTCTCACTGTTAATACTGGCCGTCTATTAGGCCTGACCTAGAAAGCCCGTCTGCACGACCAACGCACAGCAAGCTGAGACAGACCAACGGGCTCAAAATACCTAAAACCCTGCTGCTCAGCTTGCTGTTGAAAAGCCCGGATTGACTCACAAACAACGATGATACAACATTCAGACACAAAAATATCTCCTGGAACACCCCCCTCCCCCCCAAAAAAAAATAGAAAAAAAAGATACAAATGAAGCACCACAACTGAACTAAATTAAGGCTTTGAATCTATTTGCTATCTTTGAGGTCGTCAGCCAAAGAAGTAATCAGTTCCAGCATGTGTGAGACTACACAGCAGAACACTGACTAACCATGAAAAAAACCCAAAGCTGCAGCGGGCGATATGGATCCCCCCTCTGTCTTGTGCTTTTTTTTCTTCTGCAGCGAAGGGAGGGACTGTGAAAGTCTGAGGGGGCATTTAAAGTGTATTAACAGAGGAGGAGGGGGTGGATGTTGAGGATGTTATGAAGGTGAAAAGGGGGAAAGTCAAATCCTTGTAATGGGCGTGTGCTCATGCTTAGCTGCCAAGGGCATGCCTTGGGCAGGCTATCAGGTTTGGCTCTCGTCCCCGGACCAAGACACCCTGCTCTCGGTCACGGTCTTCCTTTAGAGGCTGTTTCCACCTTCATAATTACACGAGGCCTATCGAAAGGGTTTATGCCTCTGACTTGTGCTAAACTCTCAGAGTGACCGAGCCGGAGCTCATCAGAAATCCCCAAAACGTTGTGGTTCTCCGTCTGTGTTATTGTTTTTTTTTCCAGCCCCCAGTCCCCTCCCTCCTCATCTTCTAATGCCTCTATCTCCCCTCCACTCTCACTGTGAGTCTAATCTAAGCCAGATGAGCAAAAAAAAACCATAAGCTTCCACTGCCGCTTGCTTTCCCCATTAACCGAGAGGCCCATCATTTCTCTCTCCAATCAGAGGGCAGACTTCTGAGGTTCACCAGCACGACTGCATATGCGCCACAGCAGACAAGCCAGGAAAACTCTTCCACCAGTGATTTATAATGACACAGTGGCATAGCTGCTGCCATCTTCTGTTCTCTCAGCACATGCTCTTGGGTTGGGGCTCTGTGCCAGCCTCACGGCACCTGTTGAGAAGCCCAAAGTGCTGTTTACACGTCATTCTCTTATTATGGATGACTTCAGAATCGTGTTTTTTCCAGATCCCGTGGCTGTGGTGTTGCGTAAGTCCCGTGCTAGTGAGCATCCAGGAACATTCAGTATTTAGCCGAGTCCTCATACTTTCTGTCAAAAGCAATTTAGTCTGTGGATTTATTGGAGTGGTCAACTCCTGCTCACCGATGAAGCAGAACAACGTTGTGTCCCTTTGGGGACAGTTGCTGTCCTGCCCTGTCACCTTCACTCTGGCATCACAAACCACAGAGCGCATGGCAAACAAATTCAGACCGCAGGGAGGCTGAGGAGACGTGGGGAGGGAAATTGAAGGTAAATAAATAAAAGGGTCAGTGGACGTAGGAGAGATAAGTGAGAATGGAATGATTTCATGACCAGAGTTCATGGAGAATGCAAAATGATCAACAGTATTTGTCCTTTGCTTACTTACTCAGTAAATCTATAAAGGTGTGTTTCATGTTCACATCAAGCTAAACACATTTCCATAAAAGCTGCCGACTGTGTGAAATCAAAGAATAATAGCGTATGCAAGAAATAATTTAAAGAGGGAAATATCTGGCTTGTTATTTAAACCTCTAGTAAAATCTGAAATACAAAAGCAAAGTTTACGTAAAGCACCTAGTGTAACATCTCAAAACGTGATATAACTGAATATGGACAGAAAATGGGCTTTTGGCTGACCCTGCTAGGAACAAGTGCTATCGTAATGGATGGATGACCTGACCGTGATGACCTTGCAGCTGGTGCTGCATTGAAACCAGACACGATTATGTTGCACACACTGCTGCATGGGATTAAGAGCGCTTGAAGTTGACTTCTAACCTCATGCATCAGTTTTAGCCCTGAGAGCCTACAATTAGTTATAAGCGCACAGTTCAAAAGTGCAACATTAAAATGAAGTATGAGTGTAAATGGCGCCGTTTAAGTAACTGGCACAGAAAAGAGTTTATATCCAAGATTTGGAGAAATGATAAAACCATTAGTTTGTCATCAGTACCTAAAATATCCAATCTTTCCAGTGATTGACCCCATATTTAACACGACATACGCTTTAACAGGTGGTGTCACAGGTGCTTGTTTACCACCACCTGTAGAAGCAACTTGTTTTTTATGTTCCCCTCCACTTTTCTACTGATCCAAAAATATCTGCTACATGTTTATATGTCCTATGAGATGCATTTTGAGAAAATTCAGCTTTAAACCTAGTATCTTTCATTTTCAGCTTTGAATCTGAAAAGCACCACCAGAAGTCTCGGAAGGACAAGGTCAGACTATAATGAATATTTAGAGCACTTGTCCAAATCCAGTCCTCCAGGGTTTGCTGTCCTGCAGGTTTATAATTTTTCCCTGTCTCAATACACCTGATTAAGATTAAATGGTTATCTTAAAAGATTGTTAAACTCTGCACAAGCCTGCTCTTTATGCAGTGATTTGAACCAGGTTTCTAGAAGCAGGGAAACCGCTGAAACCTGCAGGAATTTGGCTCTTGAGGACGAGATTTGGATGTCTCTGATTTAGAGAAACCAACACTGGTCCTGGTTGAGGGGTGCAACTGATTTGAAAAATTGGAACAGGTTGAATTAATGCATCAAACTGAGGAAAAGAGATCCTGCTTTCTTGCTCCCAGTTCGACTAAGCCGACCATGGGAAGCGCTAGTACTAAAAAAGCAGGTTAGATAGGGTCAGGAACCAGACCAAACTGGGGGCAACAACAAAGTCTGGGTCAGGTTTAGAGTGCCTGGAATTTCTCTAAAGGTGGATGGAGCTAGCTCCAGGGATGCTGTGCTGGCAGATTAGCTGACAGGGTTCCAGTAGAGTTGCAACTCTGTCGAGAGTTCAGTGTTGTCACTCCCAGGCCAACTAAACACTCTTTGGACTAGTGGCCACCATGAACATGCCTCTCCACACACAAGGCACTTCTGCATCTCTGCGTTTATGTGGCCCCCTGAGCAACTGAAAGGTTAAAAATGAGCTCATGACCATTAGGATTGCTGAGAGAAGGAACAAGTGGGTGAAAAGGGTAAGTAAAAAATGATGATATCATGTAATAAAATTCACTCGCCTCAAGCTCAGAATCCATATTTTTCAGCTGACTGGAAGTGAGCACAGTTCTGATCAGTCTCTGGAAAGCATGAAAAAAACAGTAGAATCAGAGAAGGCAGAGAGGAATCCCTGCTAACAGGCTAGATGCAACCTCTCTCACCTTCTCCTTCACACTCTGTCTTCTTTCTGCTGTGTTTTCTTCATCATCCACCCACCCTCAGCTCACAGCAGAGGGTACAATACACGAAGACAGCGAGGGGTAAATCAGCAGCAAGATGTAGGAGGTGAGGAAAAAACATTTTGAAAGTGAGAAAAAAAAAAGAAGAAATTGTCCTCTAATGTGACTCGTCATTTCTCACAGGACACATCTAAGTTGTTCGGTTAATAACACCAGTAGAAAAGCACGGTGCAGCTGGAGGACAGACTTGGCATTGCACAATAACACACTTGGTTGTGAGCCTCTCATGAATCAAAATGACAAAGCCAATCTAGTGACAAATTCTCTCTTGCTGGCCGTAAAATACTCAGCTCTCTGGAAGAGTGGATGCAGGATTACAGGCTGGCAAAGAGTGAGTGAAAATTAAAAAAATAATTCTCAGTTACTCAGATGAACAGCCCTTCCAGCTCCACTTCTCAGTCCCTTTAGTGGGGTTAATGATATCCTGGTTTACTGGACTAGTTTTCCCTCAAGTGCAACAGGCTTCTACTTTATGTGAGGTTTCTAGTGAATCATAATGCCCCATCAGAATGGTCAGAGAAAGGCAGGTGCGTTCACTGATCACAAACCTGTTTTTGTAATTAATAATTCATTTTAATTTCTTACCTAACCCACATACTGAGCTCACTGTACCTGGTAGCCAAGCAAGGATGTTTTGTCGTCAAATTCACTATGTGGCTTTTTACAATAACAACAAAGGAAGTCTAAGTCTGAGTCTTTTACGCTATAAATACAAAGTAGAGAGAGCTGTTCCTGCAAAACAGCAATGAAAATGCCGATTTGCTGAATGAATGGACCCACATACGATGAAGAAGCTGAACCGTTAGAGAAAAGCTGAAGGGTGGCAGAAAAAACAAGGCCTTGGATTTTTTTTTATGTCATTCTAAAAGGTCATGCAATGTACACACCAAATGAAAAGGATTGTTGAATTGTAAGAGACAAAAAGTGAGAGGGAAAGACCATCAGAGATGAAAAAGAGTTCTCATGGAAAAGGTCAAAGGTCCAGGGAATCACTACAAACATGTTTTAAAGGTAAAACAGAAACACAGAAAGAAGATTTAAACAGATAATAAAACAGCTGAATTTGTTATCGTATGAAAGTCAAGGGACAAGTTGTCAAATTGTCAAACGGAACAGCTGTAAACATCACATGTTCCTGTGTTTTTGTGTCAGTTGTAACAGCTCTTGCGTGTTATGTCTGTTAGTTTTGCTGCCACGATCAAAAAACATGCAGGACAGTGCGTCTTAAGGACTGAGATCGGGGTGTGATTGGGGAAGCATGGCAACCAGGTAGAGGAAACAAAGGGTTAACATCCCCACTTCAGCCTGGGCCCAGGTGCAACATGCCTCACCCCCCTGGCTATGAAAGTGTCCATGCTGAGGAGACTTTTAATAGCCTTGAGATGGAAGCCAACTATCCCCAACAACCTTTAAAAGACATCGTCTCCCAGTTCCCCTTTCCCCTGTCTGTCTGGCATGGCCTAATAAAAAGGTTTAACTGGTCTCACATGACCCCTCTGTCCACTGATGGAGCCGTTGGCTGAATCCTCAGAAAGAAGGGTTGTGACCCGCTGCTGTGTGACTGCATAGGGTAAACTGGTTCACTGCTTCTCAGATGAGCTCATCTTTTCCAGCTGTATGGTTCCCTCTCCTTTAAGATAACAAACATCACTTACCTCTGAACCTTGACGACTAAAAAGTTGGAACGAAAGCCGAAACACGCTTACTCTGGTAAATTGCGTTGATTTGTAAATGATTATTGTTTCTGAAAGTAGAAGAATCATTGTGGTAACAGGTTCCAGCAGGATGGCAGACAGTACAGGTGTAAAGCTGAGCTGGTCATACACTCAGCACATTGGCAGCAAGATAAAACAAACTCCAAAAGAAACCCAGAGCTTCAAATAAAGAAAATAATTTGTAATTTTTCTCTTCCAAAACACAATGTTGTTAAAAAAAGAAAAAGATGAAATACACTGGTAAACATGCTACCCTTTTCAAGCAGATTGAAAACCTTATAAATGTTATTTCAGGGATAAAAGCATGGTCATGTGTATGATATAATGTTTGTGTTCGTATTGTGACTGAAAATGAACGATAAAGCAGAAGCAGAAGCGGATGGATCATAAAAACTATCATCACGGTGTCCAACTGTACACCGACACTGACTCTGTTGTTATGCTGAATGTGGTGTTCTGTCTGTATTGGGAATTTCTGCTCAAATGTTTGCTTGTGGTTTGTAGGTTTAGTTTCCCCTCAGCTGCTGGAGGTTGAATGATGTGACCAAAGTGCAAATGCAGCACCGGTGGTTCATCCCACCATCTGACCTCCAGTCGCGCCTCTCTTTGTCATAACACAGAGGCTGCAGCTGCTCACTTCATGTCAGTGTTGGAGCTTTTGGTGGCCAGTAGCTTTAGCTTGACAGAGCTTAGGCTGTAATCACATTATAAACACACAAACACACTTCTGCTGAATTAGGGACGCTAAGGTTTGGCTAAAAAATAAGGTGACCACACTTTTTCTGCTTTCCGGGTCTCCTTTTTCCACACAAACACACTCTTACACATACCTCACACACAGGCATCCCACTACATTTGTTTCTGTTTTAGCATTGTGCCAAAGCCTTACTCTTCCCATTTATTTTTAAAGTTATTTTCTAACAAAAATGTTGCTGAGTCAGAGCTATTCTGAACTAAAAAAACCAAACAAACTTCCTGTCCTCCAGTTTTATTCTTATTAATATCCACACGTGTCCTAAAACTGGTTGGATGAAAACTTTCCTTTTTAGGAGAACAAAGCAGAAAGCCCCGAATGTTATCCTAATGAACTCATCTTTTGCTTACAGAGCTAAAACATCTGGGCTCTCTTATTCCTCCGAGCAGTTTTCCACTGAGTCCTAAGAAAGAATCCCTCAGGATGTGACTTGTGGGCGACACACAGCGTGCACAAGCACACACACAAACACATAGTAAAGATCTGCACTGGATCAGTCGGTTGAATGACAGCGCTTAAGAGGCTGAGATGTACTGCTTATAGGCAAAAGACCCAACAGCAGTAGCCCCTTTTGTCATTACTGCTGTTAATGTAGCCCAGATGCCTTCCCCTCTCCCCCCTCTTCCCCCTCTCACACGGCACCACCCACACCCAAATCCCAGGGTGCTCTCTATGTGTGCATGTGTGTCTTGACAGGCTGCTCTTCCAAATCCAATTCCCTTGGGAATCAGAGACCGGAGGGGCTGTGAGCAGCATGTGATGTCGGAGGTATGACCCTTAAAGCGTGTTCATTACAATGTTAAGTGGAAAACAGCTAGATCCCCCGCTGTTTCAGCCCAGCAAAAACATGGTGTCCTCTGTGAGGAAGAGAGGAGCGGAGTGGAGGAAACTGCGAAAAAGAGCAAAAATATGAGACGGGGAGAGGGACCGAGGGAGGAGGAGGACAACACAGACAGTCACAGCAGGAGGGCATGCTGTTCTCCATATTAGAATGTCAATGAATCTCATTATCATGGTTTCTCTAATCAGCAGCTGAGAATATCCCACTGAAGGCCTTCCACTTTGCTCACCAGCTCCTTTCTCTCATTTTGATTACCCAGATGCACAAAGTCCCCCTCCTGCCTTTTCCTCATTGAAAGATTTGGAGTAAAACACGATTTCTGCTGCTCTCTGCTTCTGTTGGGTCTCATCGGCTTTGTTTGTGAGGGAGACGGCTCAGGCTCCCATGGAAAAGACCCATGCTCTGTCACATCAGAGGCATCTTGATTTTTCTAATTTCCACTCCGTAAGCAGTGGTAATAAATTAGCGCACACGCTGGAAATCTTTTCTAGACGAAGGCTGATGACATGAAAACATCCAAATTACTTCCAAAACATTACCCCTGCGGATTTGCCAAAGTTGCTACCTTCCCTTTCATATGAAGGTGAATGCGGATGTCCTCAATATAGATTATTACCCAAAAGCGGTTGAATGTGCCACAAGGTGGGAGCTCCAAAGGAATCTGGATGGCTGTAAAAGTGGAAGGCCTGGTCCCAAGTGAGGGTCTTCCTCTTTTTTTTATTTGCCCTGTGCCGTTCCATAATGAGAGCAGCTAGCATCCTGTGCAAACAAATTTAAGCCAGAGACATTGACAGCGCATGCAATCTTTGACTGTCCTCTGAGAAATTCGCATGGCATGAGATAAAACAGAGGATTAGAGGTTGGAGGGAAAGAGACATTTCCAACACCACACATGCTCATTCTTTAATCATGATCAAGTGCTGCCAATATTGGACGATCTGAATTCCAAAGGCTGTCTGGCATCAAAAGGAACCAGCACAGACTCTCGTACTGTATCTCCTCAGCTTCTGACAGAGTGACTAATGGCAGCTACTGAAGCTGCTTTCACCCAAAACTCCAAACCTAAATGCCCTCAAAAATTCATAACCCCTAGGTCTATTCCTGTGGGTCCTTTGAAGGAGCCCTGACTTTACGCGCAGCGGTTCTAATACACAACCGTAGGTCCACAGTCATTTATCAACTGTCCTTGAAGTCCTCTCTCTTTCTCGACACTCTCCAGCCATTTGAGGCGACACTAGAACTGTGAGCTCTCAGGGTGTGTTCCTGGTACTAAATGTGCAGATAGGATAAATAAATCACACTCGGGCCCTCTAGAGAGCAGAGAAACTGACTGGAAAAGGCATCAGGGAATGAAAAAGACATCTGCTGAAGGCACCAGTGAGGGAGAGGAGAGCTCACCGAGTGACGTTAATACATGACAGAGACTACTTGAGCTGATTGAGTTGGCTCTTCATAAACTCCGAAATAATAACAGAATTTATTGAGCAAATACTCACGGACGCATCTGTAGCTCTACTCATTTCATCTCGTGGAGTCCCAGCTGTCGTCGAGGAAGACCGAGGTAATGTGTGCACACACTTCTACCACAGAGACAAACAAACAAACCACGGTCAATTTAGAGTGACCAATAACCCCACCATGCACGTCACTGGGAATAGAAGCACTATGAGAGAAGAAAAAAAGAACAGGTGCAGGGAAAACGACAGCTTTGGACCAGGCGACAGTGCTAATCACTGAATAATTTAATCACTTAATATTAACAGTGAATCACCCAAAAAAAATCACTAAATATTGACTAATGTCCAAACTAGAATATACACCATCCAAAAAGAGACTTTTTGGATGGTGTATGGAAACATCTTTGAGGGAAACATCTTTCATTCACTATTCAGTTCATTTAATTTTTTAAAAAGATGCAATTTTTCTTTGGCTCTGGTTCTCAACATTAAAAAAGATCTTAAGCTGATGGAAACTGGGTAGTTTTTCATGTACTACAGTATATCATGACAAAATACCTCGTTCATAACGTCAATAAAATTCTCTCTCACTGCATCTAATAAGGGCACAAAGAAATATAAAAAGCTCAAAGAAAAATGGCCCAGTTTTTTAAATAAACTTTCCCCTGCTGTCAGAGGGACTTGAGTGGGGCTGGTTTGCAGATAGAGCCGCTGAGCACCACATTAGAGTGAATTTCCATTGGATGGCTGACTGTTGGCTATTGATTAAATGATGCAAGTTTGAAATCATCTGAAACTTTTGAGTCATGACCAGCAACTTCAAGTGAACTCTAAATACGGTTTTAATTCAATAGTTGGTGCTGCCCAGCGCTTCTGCTAAGAACAAAGAAAGTTCAGTCTTCCTCTTTTTAACTCACAGGTCGAACCTCTGACCGGAGGGAGGGATCAGGCCGTGGCCAGCCTGCAAATGGGCAGACTCACACGGCTTATGCTGTGTGGAAGCGCACACAGGTTCACACTGTGCCGCCTCATCTGCAGTCGATACACTAACCCAGCCAGAGCAGTTGATCCGATATCAACCCCGGTCCCACTGGGATGGCCGGCGTAGATCCTGTTAAATACTGTAGATGTTGCTGTAGTCAGGAGGGGGGGGGGGGGGGGGGGGGGGGCCGCCCCACCTCCCCCCCCCCGACGGGGGGCGTGTTGGGCGGACAGCACCCGGCCCCGCGGGGGGCGGTTTTTTTTTGGGGGGGAAAAGAGGAGGGC
>JABUIW010000072.1:6217999-6271886 GCA_013363375.1 Menidia beryllina
GGGGGGGGGGGAACGCTGCAGCACTAACCTCCATCTGTTGTGGTCAGCTTTGGCAGAGAGTCAGCAGGACTCTCGGAGGGACAGAGCTTATTTTGTGAGTGATAAAGCGCAGGACCGGAGAAGAAAAAGAGAGACAAGAGGATGCGGATGGAGCCGAGAGAGAAGTCAGGCAGGGGAAGATGGAGCGAGAACAGCCATCCGTAACAAATGTGCTTGGAGGCTTTCGGATGGGGGTGACAGGTGCATTATCATAGGTTAATGAGAGGCCCGGCGCCGCCTGTAGCTGCAACTGGGGGTGCTCTGCCTCCACTGCCACCTCCATCAATCAGATCAGACAGAAATCCTCTCCGAAGCAAACAGTCTCACAAACACACAGGCTGCTGTGGTTTAGCCAAACATACAGCCCAGGCCTATACACAAACAGCCCCTCGGATTGAGGGCAAAGAGAGCTCCTCTGAGCCTGTGGGCTGCAGTGAGGGAGCGATATTATAGCTGTCATTTGGTGCATGAGATTACAGTGTGATTATGAGGTATTTATGGACACAATGAGAGATAATTAGCACTTCAAGAAAAACCCTCAGGTGTGATCATCTAGCAGTGTTAAATGTCTTGTAATTTTCAATATTTGTATGGAAAACGTATTAGACACATTCATTTTTTTTTTACTTGGAGTTTTTTTTCCCCTCAGTCAGATGTTATTATCTGTAACAGTGTCCCATATTAACTGAGTACATTATTCTTAGCCAAATAACAGCCTGCCACATGGGTGATTTGAGCATGCTTTGCACGTGCTCTATGCCCCGGTTTAAAATCTGTGTTTTTCTGACGGAAAAAAGGTGAATCACAATTTGCTTTCACTTTTGTTGCCAAGGAGACGCCACTGTCAGTCAAATCCGAGCAAATCACTCCCACACAGTTCTGATGAAACAGAGCTGAGGATGTTTTGTTCCAAATAAGGATTATGGCTTCAAATTTTTTAGTCTAGATGAACATTTGCTCTTTAAAAAATAGATACCTTTGACCACAGGACTTGAATGTAGTTTACCAAAAATAACAGTTTTAGGATATTATTTCTCAGTCATTGAAACCAATATTTATTTTTTCTAAAACATAACATGGAAATTTAAGCACTTAGAGAGAAATGTTTTCATTCTCTACTCAGAGTCGAACAATGAGTCATGGAGATTGTGTTGTTTGAAAATAAGCTACCAACAGTGAGCACAGGAGTCACGATGAATAACGTTAATGCTATTAACATGTTAAAATGTGCTCAGACAAACTTCCTTTGTTGCCCGAGGGTTGTTGGAGGGTCCCCTCTGATTCATTTTTAATTGTAACATATTAAACATAACCAACACAAAAATGCCAAATATTCCCAACACTTATTATTTCTGGTAAAACAACAAGCACGTTTCAGTTTCAAAAATATGATGATTAAAAAATACGATCCTGTTAGGGGTTTGTGTTTTACAATCACCTCGACAGAGAAAAAGAAAAAAACTAGCCAAAAACAGTTTTTACAACAACTAACCTAATTTTACACTAAACTAAGCAATTAGGGTTTTTAAAATTAGATTTTATAACAACCTCCTTCTGCAGTAATGGGACCACAGCATGAGATTAACTGCAAATGTATGTGGAGCCAAATAACACTGAGTAAAGCTGACATTTGGGGGACCCTTGATAGTGGCTAACAATGCCAGCTTTGGATTTATTGCCTCATAAAGAAAACCCAACTGTGCCATTGAATTTTATACAGTAATTTTTAATACGGTAAGTTTTTTATGTTGAGTTACCATTAGCCATGTAACATGGAATAAAGAATGTACTGGAATTCCTCTCAAAATGCTGGCATGGGATTTGAAACACAAAGTAGCATCTTAACTGAAAGAGGAGAAGCAGAAAGAAGAAAGAGGAGAAAAGAATAATTCCAAATAACATAAGTCAAATTCAGTTTAGTTGTGAACAGTTTAATCAGATTGTGCACAAAAGATTGCTGCACATAGCGCTCTGAACAGCTCAGCTAACCTGGTTCAGAACAATACAGAGATGCAAGTTTAAACCTGGAAGCACAAAAGCCTGCGGAAAAATGTTCCACTTACTGCTGACACAACAGAACAGATTTAGACATTAAGCACTTTGCAAAAATGTAGACAAAAAAAAGGTAGAAAAATGCAGTGTGCTGACATTGTGAAGAAAAGGGAGAAACTGTTTATCACACTTAATTCTACCAATTCTGAGCATTATCCATGAAATTTAAAAGCAGTGAAATTCATTAATTGTGTTTTTAGTGAGTGTGGGCACTGTGTGAAATGTGGGTCCGCTGTGTGCAGCAAAGAACATCCATCAGTCTGTTTTATTTTATTTTTATACTCACTTAATCCAGGTCAGGGTTTCAGGAGAAATCGAGGGTGTCCCAGCCTACATTCCACAAGACTGGGGACACCTGGACAGGTCAGCCCCCAGCGTGTGCTGACCCACTACCGACGATGCACTGAGATATGGACCAGAAATATGGATAATATTTTCTATTGCTGCCTCTGGGCTCTGCAGGGTAGCTGTATTTCCTGCCTCCGTCACTCCTCACAGAAGGATTTTACCTCCTGTACCAGACCACCATACCTCCATCTCGCTGAACTCCAGTGGAAACAATGTGTTTTCACAGGCTCTGCTCCTGCTCCCTGGTGTTTGGCAAAGCAATCGAGCTGTGCCAGAGTGATTTCAGCAGCTTTTACTCTGCAGAGGCCAAAGAGGCCATGTGGAGAGAAGAGCTTGCCCTTATCACACTGGATTTGCCCATGAGGGGAAATAGAGAGGTAGAAAGAGCTGAGGATAAAGAAAGGAAGGAGGTTCTGAGTGCGAGCCAGTATATCAGTCTTCTGGATTCTACAAGCCGCTGGGCAGGAAATGAGGCGAAGGACACCCACTGACCTGAAGCCACTTGCCGCCTCTCTGCCTATCTCTGAAACAATTTAAACAGCTAATGGAAGCGGGCTGATCCTCTTTCCATGGCGTACACGGGCACTGTGACTCATACTGCTCATTTCTGATTAGAGCTCCTCGGGCTTTAAAAGTAATCTGCAGCAGACAGAGGATAGACCCAGCCAGTTATGTTATTATACATATCTATCAGGCTTTGTATGCGGAACAGACCGGGCGTGCACACTTTGTTTGTGCGTGATGGCTCGGAGAGATGGCCGACAGGAAAGACGCCGAAGGTCTGCGCAGGAGGAGAGGACCAGACAGAGGGGTCAGCGTCCAGGTGGAGGCGGTGGGTGGGGTAGAGGTGCTGACTGAACATGTCCATGACACGGTGTGAACAGGATGCCGGGAGTGTGACAGCTGCAGTGAGGCCCCTTCACCATCATCTGTGTTGCAACCGGGCGGAAAGCTCATCAAAAACACACTTTGATAGGGAAACAAATAGTTACTGAGGGAATCGGCTGGAAAACATTCGTCTTATTTACATGCTTGAGGTGCGGTGCTGCCGTGGAAACGCAAATCCTGTGTTAAGAAGACAACGTTCTAAGTTTATCTTTTGATCCGACATCTCAAGACCAGTGCCTCTTTAATCCTAATGTTAGTTTAAATCGCTGGGCTATTTTGGAGCTGAAGGAGCGGAAGGACATGGTTGATCCATCATTCATTCTTTTATTTAAATCGGCCTCACTGGGATCGCTGGTTTACTCACTTCCACTCCCTGCAGACTAACCGAAGGCTGTGTGGAAGAAAACAGGAAGCATTCCTCCACATTGTGTAAGGGCCCAGCTATTTATTTGTATTATGATGAGTCTGCTAACAGCAGAAGTCAACTATTTGTTTTGAACAGGAGCACACAAAGAAAACTATTTACACTGCGGTTAACATTCAAATACAATTTCACTCTTCTTGAATTCATTATTTTGAGTTTTTTTAGTTTTTTATCTGTTTTGCCAGGTTAAATAAAACACATCGTCATGTATGAGAAAATATAACTGATTACAATAATGGTTGTCAATTATACAAACAAATAAAAAATGCATAATGTTTTTTTCTTTACAACTCTATAATCAGCGTAAAAATAAAGTGCCCAGCCTTGAGTCTAAACAATTGATTTTTTTCTACCATCATTTCGATTGCCAAGATCATTAACATTAATTAGAAAGAGTAAAAGCACACAAAAAAAGAAAGAAAATCTCTGAATCTTGGAGCCTAAATCCTTAAAGCTTGTGAAAAGACTCTGCTTTATGAATAGTCAAAAGGCAAAAATCTTAAGCGATGTGGTTGCAAAATTTCAAGAAATAAGGATTTTTCCTCTTATTTTTCTGGGTGAAATGGTAATTAGGTTAAAAGCGATGATCTTGCTGTTCATCAGCATGTTTCCTGCCTTGTTTCCCCCTTAGCTATGTTTTGTGACTTATATTGCTGGAAGAAAATTTGAAAAGGAATCTGGTAGTTTTAATTCAGTGTGTTCACTCCTATTTCTCTTCAACTCCCGCTGCCCACAGCTGTTACTCAAGTTCAAAATGGGGATCCTAATGAGATGTTAATGCAGCTTTCTCAACTCAGTGATGGTATGCAGCACTTCTTAATGCCATGGAAACTTTCCTAAGAAGCCACAAAGCTATTTTCTTCATTAGAAATGTTAAGCAACTCAAACAATAGTGTGTTATAGCCACAGGGTCTGCAGTGTGTGTGTTGTTTGTCCTGTAAGCAGCAGTCAGGGTTGTCGTACTGTATTAGCTTCTGGCATGACATCATGAGGCTCCCTTTGCCTTTGCTTTGAAAACAGGCTTGCACTTAGATCTTACGAAATCTCTGCAGAGGAACCATTTTGTTACAGCTGTGAAATTCCAAGATGAGGAGCTCTTTGTTCTGTTGAGTCATGTGGCGACCCAGAATAAATTAACAGAAAATACTAATTTTGCATCAAAGAGTAATTAATCAGCTCAAAAGGTCCAGAACTGGGAAGGTGGTGAGATAAGATTTTCTTAAGCATGTCAATGAAAGCCATCACTACCACAGTTTTTTTTTTAAGTTTATCAGAACGAAAATTAATGCTGGGTTAAGGACTGTTTCATTTTCCATTAAAGACCCTGTGACATCATTTTGCCAACAGGATCCAAATGATTTTCGGTAGTAGTGGAAAAAGGGTCATGCCTATACTGCCATCTTGTGGCTGTTCAGGTGACATAAAGAGAAACCAGGAAACCAGCCAGAGGGAAAAATCTGTTTTTGCATAGTTCAAGTAGGAAAACAGGTAACAGGTGAACAGATTCTTGTATTTTTAGGTTTATTCTTAAGTTCTCAACAATAAAAATACATGAATAACTCGCTTTGAAATATGGCTTACAGGCCCACTTTTTCACCTAAACAATATCTGCATACAAAACAATCCAAACCACAAAAAGCCTTCATTTTTTCCATCGATTTAAATTAATGTGTCAAATTGGTTAGTATAAAAAAAACAACTACAAAGTTTGACTGCAATTGTTGTCAATGATTAGTTTCCTCATTTCAGCAAAAATGTAGTAAAATGAACATGACCTGAATGGTGGTGGTATGGATATATGATCTGTCCACTGAGTTATTTACCATAGCTCTGATAGTGTATTTGAAATGAAGAGGAAGGACAAAAAAAGTCAACTCATACATGAAACAGAAACATCTTTGCAAAAGCTCAGAGTGCACTAATAAAGAGTTGTTCCAGGGTCACAGCTGCCTCTAAGAACATGCAACCACTGCTTTCTTTCACTTGTTACTAATATGACCTGGGAAATGACCTTTTAAAAAACAATACAGAGAAGGGAATGATACAGTGTGGTCACACAGCTGCTGTCTTCTCTTGGCTAAGGGGTAAAAGCACAACTTTTCATAACAAAAGTTGGTGTCAGGAGATCAAATAAAAAGGTGCTGGGCAGGAGCTGTGGTGGGCTTTCTGGTCCTGAACAAATTCCTTGTCAAAGAAATGAAAATATGGCTTTAGGAGTGATGACAGATTCAAACGGTTCCAATTTCCCTGATTTAGACCAAAATAGTGCTGACAAGCTGCTAACGCAGACCGAGCCCGCACATCATAAACAGAGAGGAAACAAAGAACAATAGGACTCTTAAAACAAGAGCAGCGGGTGAGACTTTCCCATATAAAATGATGACTAAGCACCGAGGTGCCTTCATCCCTTAGAGAAAACATATGTACAGTTAAAAAAAAACAGACATGAGAATACAAAAGAAAAAAATAAAACCAACAAAAACGTGTAACTTAGCACAACAAAACACAGCTACTTCATGGTTGTTTAAAAGAGTCGCACACGTCGGACAGGAAGACACAGATTTAGAGGCGATCACATATGATGATGGACAGGGGGGAGGAGGTGGTGGGTGTCAGTGGAGGCTAATATCAGGGCAACTGGTTACAGAGATCTGATGATAGAATCTGAAAACCTCCACCACCGCAGCAGCCCAGCCCAGGGCCTTTCCTCCACCCTCAGCACCAAAAATACCAGTTGCTGGATCATAGGGTGGCAGTAATTCTTCAGAGGGTTGACCATGCACCCACACACACTCTGCAGTCCCCTCTCATCTCGCTGCCTTGGAATAGGACTATGTGGCTCTAAGCTTTCACAAAGTTGCTAAAGTGCTCAATCTAACACTATGTTAAGCGCTTCACTGAGGTCAGCAAAACAACACCAAAAAATACAGGAACATGTGAATGAACATTTGCGTAGTATCGAATGATAAAAATCTTAAGCTTTCAATAAAAAGATTGATGTAAAAAAACAAACAAACAAAATAAAAACAATAAGACATTAAATGGCATTAAAGTTACGTCCAACTGGTGTGTCTGTCAGGCTTGATTGAGAGGAGAGTGTGTTTTCTGTGTGTGGTACACACCGTGCTGAGGAGTGTGTGAGAAATTTAAATTTCCACGGCTGTGAAGGCATCAGAAGATGAAATGTTGGACACAGCTGTTCAACGTGTGTCTGTGTGTGTGTGCGTGTGTGTGTGTGTGTGTGTGTGCGTGTGTGTGTGTGTGTGTGTGTGTGTGTGTGTGTGTGTGTGCATGAGTGGATGAGAAAGAGTGGAGTCCATCCATCTGTGTGTGATGTGAGGCCGGTTCTGCCTGTGCAGCTCAGTACTTGGGTACTTTGGTGTAATCCTCCTGGACAACACTCTTGCACAGACACATGGAGAGAATCATCCCCAAGAGCTGGAGCAAAGGGAGTTACTTTAGTCAGAAGAAATCAAACTAGCTGACACATCAGTTATTCAAACATTCGGATACCCTCACTGACACGTTTGAATACATTTGAGACGTTCTACGTTAGCTGCAATACATGCAACTCTAGGAATTTGTACGGGCTATGGGGCCTAGCATGTAATTCATAATTCAGAACAATCCCACGTGGGGTTTAAAGGTAGTTGAGATGCATACTGTACCTCCACTACTGCCACACCAACGAGGATCCCCAGAATGACTCCACAGTTTTCCATCAGCCAGTTCTCCACGCTGTTTATACAACCCTAGAGGAGACAGCATGAGAAACAGAGAGAATATGGGGTTAAGAAAGACAGTGAAAGAGGGGGAGTGGGGGGGGGGGGGGTTTGTCATGCAGAGAGATGAATGACTGTGATCCGGTTCGGACATACCCAGAGCCTTTTAAAAGCAACACTGTTGGCTTTGGAGCGAGCCAGTGAGGGAAAGAATAACAGGACTGAGCTGAGCTGGGAGTGAGTAAGTGTAAAGCTTCTGAAACACGCAGACCAAACAACAGAACTGCCGAGGTTTCCTGGTGTTTCGCATAAATCCCGTTTGGCCTCAGCTGTCGGCCGCTGATTATGCTGGACCACAGTGCCGCACTGAGCTGGCAACTGGAGTTACACAACACACGACAAACCGAGACATGTCAGGATCCAAAAGCCTGATGTCGGACAGGAAAGCAGGAACACTTCTGCATCATTCTTCTGAGGATCGCAAAACACTGCTTTTGGTTTGGACTGTGGTGTAATTGTTAGGAGTTACAAGTTCCACAGGAAGTAAACCAACAAAGAACCTTACAGACGTTTGTCAGGCAAGAGAATTGAGCTGGAAGTAGGTAACGGAAAGTCGCTCGTATTCTTTGTTCATATGACCAGTTTATTGAATAAAAATTATTACTAAACTAGCCAAAAGTACAATTCTATGCAGACTGTTCTGTGTAGACAGATCAATAACACAGTAACCAATGTCACAGAGTAACAACTATCACATTGTTTTTAGTTGCCAAGATACAATTAGCAGGTACAGAAACCTGAGGATTAATTCTGAAGATCTGCCTGCAATCTCCCCAGAATCCAGTCTGATAGGGGAAAGATATTAGACACAAAACTATTTCTTTGTTTTGGATGTGTTGATAATCACAAATGACCATCACATAAAATCTTATTACACTCCACAGAGTAAAATGAGATTTGGAAGAAAATACTATTTTCATCACACTTTTATTTTGAGCAGACAATTAATTAAACTAGAATTAAATCTACACTTGAAAGTCATTATACAGAAAGCTATGTAGGCAAAGTGGAGATGGGCCCTTACGTAAACAGACTGAGGTATGATAACAGGATTTTACATATGGTACAAACCAGATGATGTCACGAAATTAGCTCTGATCTTGGGACGCATACACCTGAGAGGTATATATAATTCTCTGTTCTACAAAAACACAGTGTGTACAGTGCTGTAAATCAAGCTACTTTAACTCAAAAGAATCAATGTTCACCTTACTGAGTTGGGTCAAACACCAGAAATCTGTTTTAGAAATATCTGCTGGCTGCACCTGTGACTCCACTAATGACCTCTGACCTTTTCACACGGATGGCTTTGCAGATTCTGGTACATACCGTTTCATAGACGGGCGGTTCTGCAGACAGGTGGTCACACAGGCCAACCTCCCTAACTTCTGTGCCAGGCAGGGAGTCGTTCCGGCAGGAGCAGGGGTAGAGGTTCTGGGTGCTGTTTTTGATCAGAAGATTCTCAGTCCAGTTGCCTGGACCAGTCCACCCACAGCACTTCATCTGGTAACGGGACAGAGAGGCAACATGTGAGTCAAAAGGTTGCGGGGCAAAGAAAGCAGGGAAAGGATGGAGTGAAAGAGCACGAAAATAAAGAGACACACGGCACTGGGGGAGATGAAAATAAATGGGAAAATTAGATGAAGGCTACGGTGTTGGAGGATCTTTTTCTTGGCAGTCGTTTTCAGAAAGATCAGAACAAAGAGGCTTGGCAAGAGAGAGGCAGAGAAAAGGTGGAAAGAAACTGGCTCTGAGCTTATTAGCTGAGTGAGTCAGTTCATTGCCAAAAAAAAAGTTCACTTCATAAGTCTGTCTGCTGCATTCTTATCTAACAACTTTTCCACCACCAAAAAAAACAATAAAGATGAGTAGAAATATATAAATAGATTACTGGAAAACAACAGAAACAATGTGCTTTCTACTATCAGTTATCCAGGAGAGAGCACAAAATGCAGTCAAATGCTTTTGTACGGAATGTTTCTTGACTAGAAAGTAGTTCCAATAAAAGCTTTGTGCACTGTGGGTTTTTTGGGAAAGTGATATTTCCACAGCCTCGAGCCTTCAAAACCTGGAAGAAAAAATGTGGGTTTTTAAAAAAAGTAAAGAAATAAAGGAGATGCTGGGTTCAACCATCCTAAAACAGTCCTGCTACATGTGCATCTATTTATAAGGTATGAAAAGATACTAGGAGCCGATTACATGACGCTGATCACTTGATTCTGTCAGCAAATCCTTCAAATTTTCCCTCATATTTTCATATTTGTTCAGCAGATGCTGTTGAAAAAAATTGTATTAGTTATTTTATTTCAGATAGTATGTTTACTGGTAAAGATAGACTTATCTTCTCTCAAAGTTCCATCAAACACTAAAGAGATTGGTGATTCACATTAGAGTCACATTTTCATAAGGGATTTTAGGCTTTGTACAAATATCGATTCTCATTTTCAAAACTAGGGGTCGCTTTGATTGTAAAGCTAAGATTGAATTACTTATTCAATGAATTATTTGCCTGCTCTCGTGTCCATGTGGTTTTTCTGGAGTGTTTCTAATAAAGCAGCGGCTCCACAACTGACTGCACTAATTGTGGTTGGGAGTAAAAACAACACATCTATGCGTAATTAAATGAAGCTTAAGTGCTTACTGTGGAAGCCTTGAATTAGAATTTCACAGTCACTGAATAAAGCCAACTGTGATAAAAACAGGCCTAGCAATCTACTCACTTTTCTCTGAATGTAGTCCCAGGTGTGCTCTGTCGTCCTGTTCTGTCCGGTGTAGTTGATTATCATGCCTTTAATGATGTTGGACATCTCATGTTTCAACTGGAGAAGAAAAAGAGTGCATTTTGCATTACAGTGAATCTGTTGAGACAAAGTACTGAATAACAGAATAGAATCACCCACACAAGATCCGTTTCCATGTTTAACTATCAACATTCTCGCTTTAGGTTTCTCTGGGAACTACCAAAGTTCACACATGTAAAATGACATGCTGGGCTGTAGCGCTGCAAAAATACAGCTCACCAAGAGAATAACTGTGTTTATATGTGTGAGACCACAGAGTGGTAGCTATGATGCAGCTTCTGAGCCTACAGAGATGAGTGAGAGCCTCACCCTATTCGAGGAAAGGGCACCACACTGCCCTGTGGTGAGCCTTAAACACAGGGAGTATGTCTAAGGCCACAGACCCACACGTGCTATCAGGAAAGCACACAAACACCCATGTCCACACACACACACACACATGTGCATGCTGAAGAGCCAACAGCTGAAACCACCTACAGTACTCTAAATGGTGAAGTTCATCATAGGAGAGGCTTTTTTTAGTCTCTAGAATGGTCATGTTCAGCAAATAATACAGTACAGGCAGAGAGACAGCTTCAAACATAACGCTCCCTTTAAATAAACACAAGCGGCTGCTCCATTATAACTGCTCTGATCTGCAATCTGATCCGGGCAGCTTCAGAGAATAAACCTAACTCAGCTCTGTTCTCAGCCACATTCATGTTGTATTTGGTAACTCGTTTAGGAAAGTACAGGAAGACAGAAGAACCTCCCAGTAAAATGTTGCAACCCTATCAGGTGTTTTGCAAGCATCAATTTGGGTTTCTCTGCACAGCCAGGAAGTTTAAAGCTGAGCAATGGCTGCGCAAAGAATACTTGTTTTGACACTTGAGTTAATGTGAACACAAAGAGATGTTCTTCTGAAAATAAATAATGAAAATCAAAACATAGAATATGTCATGTTAGAATGTATTTTCTATAACATAATTAGTTTATGTTGTACGTTTTAAAATAGTTGTCTTTTGTGGTATGTGTGTTTTCTTTTAGAGGTTTGTCTAAAAAGCATATTTTGCAGTTGGTATATACTAAATAAAAAAACCTGCAGGGGGCAGTGTGTCATCACAGGCCTCACAAGAGAGGTTTGTTCATTTATGTAGCAGTATCTATTTGCATCTATACAGACTAATGTTATTAATGTCTATATTTCACAAGAGCTGCAGCAGCATTCATTCTGCAAAGGCTATGTTAGCGCTCTCGCCTCTGTGTGAAGAAAAGACTATTAGAGGGACCTGGATGACTATGACGAAATTCAAAGTTATGAATATGAATATGAATATTTCCTTTAGTGATATCTTAGGCAACCTACCAGCGTCAGCTCCGCCTCTACCAATTTCTGGATTCAGATCATCCCATAAATAGCACTTTGTTGTCACTTTCACCACAATGAATTGCAACTTCGTAACCACACAGGATGCAGCGGGGACCCTCACAGGGGAACTGAATGTTGAACGTGTTACAGGTGGTGTCTTACCCGATCTCTCTGGAAGTAAATGAGAACCCCAGCAGTGACCTGGGCGATGAGGATGAGCAGGAGGCAGGTGAAGTACTGTGGCCAAAGATACATACAGTACAACAATTAAAATACAAATACTAGCACAGTTGCCAATTTGACTCAAAAATCAATCTTGAAGCAGTCAAAACAAGTAGTTATACTGATATTGAATTAAGATCCCTCATCAGCCTTATGTATGTCAACCCCTGAGCGTGTTTGTGTGTCGTTGGGGGTCTGCCACCAGCTGGTCACTGTCACTGGAAGAAGTAGGCCAGGCCAGCTCTTTGGTAAACCCCTAACAGGTTTTACACTGTTGTGATCAGGCACCATCCCCTCTGTTGCAGCACCCCCTGCTCTTCAGTAGCTTTATCTATGCCACCTCCCTCCCCTCAGTAAACCCACACGCTGGGAGCTCCCGTCCTAACACATTAGCAGAGGGCCGAGGGGCTTTACTGTCAGCAGGAATCTATCACGTGCTATTAGCCATGCTTCAGAGCACTGGCAGGTGCTTTCAGATCAATGTGTGCGTCCCTTTTCCGAGTTTGGTGATTGCACACGAGTGCATTGTGGTCGGCAGGATTTGAAAGTTTTGGGATTGTTCTGCAGTATATTTTGTTTTGTCTTGTGATGAAAATATAGGTCATAATTAGTGTCCTGCATGCTTTGCAGGATGAATGTACCCCCAGTGGTCACAAGGGGACTATTGTCAGATGTTGACTTTCTAAAGCTGTGGTGAGGGGTGTGAGCCATATGTCGCCCCCCCATGAGAATTACAGCAGGCTGTGCACCATGTGCTGACAGGGGCCAGAGTTTGTGCGATTCCTCACCAGACCCAGCAGACAACGGATTTCATAGATGGCTCCGATGCAGCCGAAGAAGCCCATGGCCATCGACAGGGACCCTACCCCGATGAGGATGTATGACGCCACTTTGACTGTGTCCGAAGATTCCTCTGCACAAACAAACAGAAGAACATACAGGAGGAGGCCAACTTACAGAATATGACCCAAAGTTTTGGCCTTTAGCATGTTAAAAGCCACAGTTTGTACTTCACAGTCTTAAAGTTAAACAGAGCTCGCTCTTCCAGCATTAAAGCACTCATAAAAGCCCCCTAGAGAAAACAAATGCAAGTCAGTTAAGTGGAGCTTTAATGTAAAACCAATTTGGCATTGTTAAAGTGAGCCAGAAATTCTTCACAGAGCAAAGCCTTTTTGTCAATTTGAGACCAATCAATTTTCTTTCTTCCCCAAAAGACTACTTTGACATAGCAAGCCACCAAAGGGATTTGGAGCTGGACCAGTCAGCTTGTGGCAAGATTAATTGATTTCACTTGTCGGAATGTGGAGAGGGAGACATTCGTGAGGAGGAGGGGGGGGCTGGGGCTGAGAATGATTGCAAGGTTGGAGAGAAGATAAACCGGAGCCTCTAAGTGTCTGTGAGCGTTATCTGGACTGGTGGCGCTACACAGAGACAGAGCTCTCTCTGGAGTTGAAGTCGGGATGAGCTTTGTGAAATAGATCCAGGTTTTAAAGAAGCCTGGCCCAACAAAAGCAGCAGGAGCCATCAGACACTCGCACGGACCCATGAGTGGAAGGAGCCGACTGACACGTGGCCTCTGTAGTTTCTTTGGACATAACGCAAAGCCACTTTTTGGCCAGCTTTTGAGAAAGCTTTTAAAGAAAGACAGACAGGCACACTGCATGCTCTAAATGCAGCGATACACACAGCCCTCCTCACAGCGCTAGTCCCACAAAACACAACAGATGTCCGCAGGTTTCCCTAAGACGCTGATTACGGGGAGGATTTGGGGATATGCAAGCACGAGTCTGAAACGTATCATTGAGGAGGCTGATTGAGAACCCTGGAGAATATTCCACATCCCGAGCCATCAAACTGAGGCGTGCAGCACGCGACTGAGGCTCGCTGTCGGGTTTAATAGATTAATATCTAACAGAGACACAACGGGGATGCACAAGGCTCTGAACAAGTACGATGCACGAAAGATTTCCACTGGATTAATAAGCGGATTTTATTTTACTCTGAGGAGATTGCCAGATTGTAACTTTTTTTTCTATCATGCACGTGTTTCCGTTTTGTTCTGCAAGTATAATGCTATGTGTAACTATGTCTTGCAGGGCAAAGGTTAGATTGCAGCATTCTTTGTTTTCACGGCAGGTTATGGCAAAAGTCACTTAACTGTATTCTTCATCCAGTCAGATACCCAAACTTCCTTCTGTGTGTTCAACTGTGGTAATTCTAAAACAGTCTCACGGGTCTGTCATGTTACTGTGCTGTTCTTCTGAGCCATTATGGCAAGTTTCCATGTGGCTCTCTGCTTGATGCTCTGTAACATTTGCTTGAGTTTTTTTCCCCCCGTCTTAATGGAACTTTCCATTTAAACGGAAAAGAATTATTGTGTCCTTTGAGAAGGCTGCTGTGAGAGGAGGGAGGACTGTTTGGCATCACAGGTCTTACTGTAAACATAACCAGAGCCTCACATTTAACTTGCATACAGATGGAGAAAACCACAGTTGACATTATGTCCAGATTTAAATGTAAACACAAATGGACCAACTTGTGCTGAATTTTTAGTTACTGCCATGACAACCGTCCTTCCCTCTCTCCATGTGATTCTGCACAAATTTCATACGAAAATGATACAAAGCATATTTCCAAACTGCTTTGGCGCACTCTGGTTCACATACAGTGTCTCCATTCCAAGCAGGAATTTTGGATAAACATGTGGCCAGCTCTGCTTAGCAAACATCAGCAAGATAAACACAAGTTATCATGTCACTGGAGTAAAATATTAACATCGCTGTATTGGTGAGAGGAGGAGATGTCCACTTGGACAACTGCACAGGCCTCTACTGACAGAATTCAAAGAATGAAAACTGAAAACACAGAGATCCTGTTTATGGTCAGACAGCAGTACAGATTCTGAGCAGAACATGCAAAGTCAATAAACAGAGTTGCCTGCAGCTTTTGTGTCTCTGTGCAGTGTTAAGAGACTTCCAGTTAGGGTATTACACGGGGGGGGAGTTGTGGTCGACCTCTTTTATGTACAGGCCACAAAAATACATCAAGCCCCCACATAAGAGGGATATCCTGAGGCTATCTCTGGATCATGCTATCTGTGGTGGAACAGCTGGATTATCACAACACAATATCTGACCCTGATGAGGGAAGATAGATGCTGCCTTTGTTTTCTGAAGGCCTAACTAAAGATTAGCAAACTCAGCTCAATAAGAGCCTGGGAGGGAATTCTTCCACACTGCAACATGGGACTGGTGTAGGAATTGTAACCAGCTCTTGATCAGGTCTCTATTAAAAACCTTTTCACAAGCTAATGTGAGAGAAAAATAAATCCAATCTGACAATGGTTTAATAGTGTTCTACAGTTGTAAATGATCATCACAGATCAGACTTTCTTAGTATTTGTTATAAGTAGGGTTTTCTTGCTAATAGACATCATGGATAGCTTGGTGAAAAGTATGTTGTGAAAATGGAGGAATGATTTAAACTGAGTTCTTATTGGAACTGCAGGTGACAGATCTTGAACAGTGGGTCTTCTCTTGTCGCTGTCCTCACTGTACCTCTCCTTTTTCAAGGTGTTACTACAGTTTCCATCAAGGTAACTATAGTTTCAATTCTATGTTATGCATTTACAGGAACAATGTTTTCAGATAATGGGGAAGAAGTCTTTAGAAACCTGAACTCCAGATTTAGAATAATATCTTTTGTGACAACATCTGTGAGAGTGGGAGATTCCCTGCCATCTGGAAAAGTTAAAAATAAAGTTCTGTGGCAACTACAGGGGGGGAAAAAAGCTATTTTCCAAACTGAACAGCTTGAGATACCTTGACAATCAAGAGCCTGCTACCTCCCGCTGACAAACCCACTGATGCGCCGGCACATCTGCAGCTTCAGCTCTACTCAGAAGGTCATCGAGTTTAATCGGTGAGTCACATTTTTTATTTTGGTGTGAACATCTCTTTGTGATTATGGGGGAATGAGTCCCAGGGGACAGAATCCTTATAAAGTGCAGACAGCAGGCCCAGGATTTCCCACATTCTCCAGTTTGTGTTTCCCACCACACTGCTCTGAGAGCAGCCTGGTCAAATGCATTGAGTATTTTCTGATGTTGAAGTGTCATCACAGTTAGACCCCATTAGTGCTAGCAGGCCAGCAGGTGTGTATGGGTGTTGTATCACTTACGTAGAACAGCAATGAAGCTCTGGTTATCAAAGAGTACCCATATTCCAAAGCCCATGATCAGAGCACCGAATATCTGTGGAAGGGAGAGAGTCAGTACTCAGCACGCCAGAACTTACATGGGAGCAAAACACTGAATCAAAGCTGGTCTTAAACAGAAAGAGGGTGTTTTGGGTTCCTCTCTTCACATCTGGAAGCAATCTAACCCCAAACTCTTCTCCTCCTCTCTGTCTCTGTCTGCATTTTTCCTTCTCTCATAGCAACAACTACAAGAAAAGCGGATTCTGCAGACTTTTTTCTTACATTTAACCTGCATCGTTAGGTCACGAAGCTGCATTAGATTAGAGTCAAGATGTCGAGACAATGGGATATAAGCTGATGTTCCACCCCTATGACCTCAGTGGCATCTAAGAGCACTGCTACTTTCGAAAGACGTTCTCTTAAAATGGGTTGAAGAAGTTTGAAATATCAATAAAATGAAGTGGCTCTGGGCTCAGAAGGTATGGGGCACCGCTGAGGGGAGAAAATCCTTTGATGAGAGGCTTGTTGATTCGTCAGCTTCCGCCTCGTATCGCTGCTCCTCCACAGCCCCGCAAAAATAATTAGTGCCCTGGTTGAGAGCCGTTCATTTGGAGAGACCGCTGAGGGGCCAGCGGCCATCATTAGTCCACAACTTCCTGGCTTCCCCTTAGCCTCACCAAGCATATTTGTCTGCTCGACACAGACACAGACGCTTCCGATTAGACACCAGCTGAAGAGTCATTTCAAAAGGTTTGCGTCAGGTTTATAGCCCCGGACTCATTGGAAAGGTCTGGAAATCCTCACAGAATTAGTTTTTAGGTTTTCTTAGTCACTGGACTTTAGGTTGTAACACATTTAAGAGAGGAGGAGACAAACAGAAACCATCTGCTCATGGTTAGACTTAGCTGTACAGTAGAATCTCCTGATCTAGCAGAAAGTCAAAGTAACATTCCTTAATGCATATTCCCTAATCTCCAATGCTATTTGAATAAAGAAAATTATTCAAATAAAGGATAAAAGGACTCCGATAGCCCTGCATACATAACACATCAGCTGAGGTAGCCTAACATACTTATTTCTCCATCTAAGGTTAATAAATGTGCTAAGAGGGTAAAAGGGGGTTCACACAATACTGACAGAACCTGTAGTTTAGAGCAACAAAGCAAAAGTGAATTGAGGACTTACAAAGAAGAGGAGGTTGAAGAGGAATAGAAAGTACTTGGTGACCGTGATGCATCCTTTTCCCATGGTTGTTTTTCTGAAAGGCAGAGGAGAAAAATGAAGTGAGAGGTGGGCATGAGGTAGAAAAAGACTAACGGGAACAGAGTGATGATGACGAAAAGACACAATAAAACCAAACAGACATATAGCCTTGCCTTAACTGTGAGAGCCGCAGAGCAAGGACAGGAAACTGCCGGCTTAGGTTCCTTATTCAGCACAGCGTTAATGTTCAAAGCCAAAACATAAGTCAAAGTCATTCATAGTAAACACGATTCTCCAGTTTTATTTGGAAACAGTTGTCCCCTTGTCTTACTTTATTAGGTTTTATAAGAACTTTTGAGAGCAAACTTGAAAACCAATCTTGTGTATTCAATAAAGAAGAGGAACCACCCTGGTTTCAAGGGCTGAAAGACAGACCACAACAAAGTGAGCTCATAATGGTGTGGAGGCCACGCTGAACATGTGGTTAAATAAGCTGGTGACGGAAGAAGAAAACAACCACCGTTTAATAATCTTATACACTTTTTTTTTCTTCTTTAAGTGCGTCTCACAAAGGATTGAATTACATTTACTGAGTTTAGCTGATGCCATAAATAGCACGCAACACAAAAATGTGGTGGATCGATCACTGAATGGCTTTAAACTTCTCGTAGAATAAAGGACCTGAACAGCAGGTTCTTCGACAAATAGTTGACATTAATGCGACTATTGGTAACCATCTATCAAATGTATCCTATGACCCAGATACTAATACGATTTCATTCTTTCAGAACTGAGGAGTGCAAAACACACGGCAGCTCTGCCTGCAAAGAGGATCATCTCAAAAGGAGATTGCTGCTGAGATGTCGAGCAGCACCACAGATTAAAAAAGGCTCAGCTATGATAGCCATTGTATGCTGACTGCGCTAAGTACTGGTGTCATTAAACATGTTTTTTTAAAACCACAAGTTCAAGGAAACCGTAAGATTCTCTCAAACTGGAGCCCAATGTTACCCCTATTTGGAATGTGAGTAATAGATAGATAGATGGTAATAGATGAAAATGTACAAAACTTAATACTGAGCAAAAGTACAGATGGTCTTATATTATTTTTGCAGTAGTATTATTATTATTGTATAATGAGGCTTTCAGGAACATGTGTAAAATTGTGTCGTTGCTGTTCTGAATCAAAATGGATAACGTATTATTCACTAAAAATAAGAAGTAGATGTAGAAAATATCTGTTCTACAGAGATTTTAGTTCAAAACTTAAAGTCTGTTCTACAGAGAATAGAACACAGCTTAAGTGCACTGGAAATTTGAACCAGAGTCAAACAGCAAGGAGGCCAGCAGTGCCATTAAATAACTCGATCTTGAAAAGACAGTGTTTATGTGAAAAAGATGGCTGCACAGGAATGACATGCCAAAAAAAGCCCAGAATGAGTCACCTGAACTTTCCAAACTCTGTGACCTCACAGACACAGTTTCTTTTTCCTCTTTTCGGCCCAAATTTCAATCCTTGTGGTTTGGCAATAAGTACTGTACAGCTTCCGGTACATTTAATCAAAGGCGAATAAAAAAAGGTTAAACTGAAATCAGAGTTAGGTTATTATCATACAGCGAGCTCATAGTGTACAGAGATGGACAGCGTAAGCGGCAGATGGTGGGTACTGTGTCTGTAATGGAAACAGCATGGATTTACAATACTCAAACCCTGTAAAACACAAAAAGGCAGGCAGTGTGCCAATATGCTCGTACAGCCTCCTTCTAATAGTCATATATGACCTATTTACACATCTGTGAGCTCATAGCACTGACGGAAAGGGGGGGGGGGACCACAACCACCTACCTTGTCCCTGTACCACTAAAGCTTTTAATAGTACCACAGAGTTCTGCTTTAACATCTGCAACAATGTTGCTTATCTTTCTGCTCAATAGATAGATCGATAGAAAGATTACCTTATTTATCCCCGAAGGGAAATTTGGTAGCATGTTTTCAATTTGGCATTTTGGCAACAACACTGAATATCTGTTACATTTCTAGAAACAGCTCAGAGTAAATTTCCCTTACTGAGATGTGTAGCATCTTTCAAATTAATGTGGGCCGTCAGGGCTCACATCTCTACAGACTTACTACAGTTATTGTTCACCTGGACCCTGGGACACCTGTATGTTTAGAAAAGATTCCAATAGTTAGTTATTCATAGGGAGGGACTTTCCCTTTCTTGTGGGAACCAATGACAGAAATGGGTAAAATCCCCAGTGTGGTTGACTGTCAGGTAACTTCCACTGTTTAGTGGAAACACTGAAGCATCTGCGCCAACGACTGAGAAGCCTTTTCTTACTACACAGCTGTGTTAACAACAACACTGCGTCACAGTATGCAGCTAAAACAGACTGAGAGTAATGTGCCAAAGATGAAGCTCAGATTGTTTTATCTCAATGGGTCTGATTCCATCAGTCGAGGTGGCGTGATGGAGGTTTTTGATAGTAAGCAGAAAAACATGGTCCATGATCGGTCAGATAGATCTGCCCATCATCGAACATGTAGCTAAAACAGTTGTTTAAAAGTACTGAAAAGCTTTGTTTTACAACATCTCTGCGCTCGCTCATTTTGGTGGAAATAACTGCCAATTACCAAAAACAGCTAAATAACAGACTGAGCGATTAATCGTCTATAATTAGACAGAAGGCCCTGTCATGGGGGAGGACCACCCAAAGCCTGGAATTAAAGCACTGCTTTTAATCTGAGCTTACCAGGCACCTCCCTACTCTAAAATGTGCAAATGGTTCAAAAAATTTCACTGAAGGTTGCAGAGCGGCTGTGCAAAAGAAAGCACAGAGACAGAGGGAGGGAGAGAGGGAGGGAGAGAGAGGAAAGCATCTCTAAACACAGAGATGTGCTGATGCAATAAAGAAAACCCATCATGTGCAAAGCAGCTGAGAAAAGGGATCTGTTAGCACAGCCCCAGAGCCTGAATGGTTTAATAGTATAATATGGTCAGTGACTTAATAGTGTTCCATAACATTAATAAGAAATAAATCAGCACTGGAAGCGGCTTATGGAAAGCAACACCACGGCCCCTCTCTCTTAAAGAGCGCTTTCGGTGGCTTCATGCAGACATTTGCAGTTGCAGAAAAGTTGCTCACACAGTTGAGACCTAGACTTTGACACAAAGGCACTGATATCCAGTGACCACGCGGAAACAAAAGCAGCATCAGAAACCTTTGAGTGATTTGTTTACCATGACTGGCCTGTTCCAAACAAGGAAAGGGATCACCGAGTGTTGTTTCATGAGCATGGAAACTGAGCCTGAGTGTTCCATCTGCAGCGGAACAGCCTGGAGAGCACGCCAAATTAAAAATGCCAGAGCTGATGACCAGAATTAACACCGCATATTCTTGTGATTACACTTGAGGTTTGGGGAAACTTGTTGGAAATGTTCAAACCAGCCACAGTCGGTGGGTCTCCAACATCCCCCACCTTCAAGAAGCCAGCAAAATAATGCAGAAATTAAATCAAAACTATGGATCTGTTTTGGTTTCAAAGTAGACACTGTCTATAGTTAAACCTATTCTTACTTCCAACTTTATTCAAAGCTGCTGGCCTCCTCAATCAAATAGCCTGAGAGATGGAAAAAGTAGGATGCAGGACACTTTTCCAAACATGATCTTGATTTTCTGTTACGGATTAGGTTTGTGTAAAGTCAAATGGGCTTTCCAGCATAATAGCCACACTACATTTATGGACTGAGGACGATACTAATGGTGGCCTGCCTTAAAGTTTACTTCAGTACAACAAAGTACTGCGGGAACAATAAGTTAAGCCGCCGCCACTCCGACGGTATATCAGGTTATAACCCAAATACTGAGGATTTAAGTTGTTCCGCCACCGCAGCGATGCTTCGTGGTGTTTTTTTTTTTTCTGACGGCTGAGGGGAGACGTGACGTTAACAGACGGAGCGCGTGGGGCGGCGGGCTGCTCCCCACAGACGTTAACCCCGTTTTTTGAAGTCTGAGCATTCTCGAGTTCATGTTTAAGTCAGCGGTACAAAACACAGAGCAGAGCTTCCTACCAACAGCATCTTGCCAAACCTTTTAAAGCACCGTGAGGTTTTCTAACTTTTCCCCGGGCTGTCGGTCCCTCACTGGTGAACGCAGACCGGGGACGTTCACGGTGCCGTCGGACATTTAGGCTGTCAGTCTCCTTCTCCGTCACATAAAGAGGGACTTGGTACGAGTCTTCGAGTTTTCCAAAAGCACACCAAGTTTGAACTGATTCGGTTGGCCGCGTTTTCATGTTCATTCGCGAGTTTTCCCCCTCACGTTGACACAAACTGGACGGAAACTTACTTTGAGTCGTGCTCCTGAAGTGTCCACAGCTGGCTTTGGGCTCACTCGTCGGCTCCCTTACTTCGCCTGAAGTCTTAAAAAGAGTCCTGTGAGGAATAAAACGCGTGTTTGTCCGTCTCTCTCTCTCTCTCTGCCTCTCTGCGTGGACTGTATGAGTGAGACTGTGTGTACATGTATTCACACCCCCACCGTGCGGGGGCAGGACCGGTTCCGCTTCTTAACCCTCTCCTGTGCTACGACCTACGCGAAACAGCTGCGTTCTCCGCTAAACACCAAGTAGTTACGTAAAATATCAGTTTTTCCCAAATTTTTAAATTGGGCCTGGCCTGCTGATTTTTTTTTAAATCAACGATTTAAAAATATATATAATTGCCGTCCTGTTTTTTCTGTAATCTGACAAAATCGGTAGGATTACACAAATATAAATCAAAGCTCAATAAATGATACAGAGGTTTTAGTAGAGGTGAAAAGGGTATACAGAGGTTATGCCTGACTGAAAACAGTTAAAAAAAAACAAAAAGTTAAAAACAAAAAAGTTCAGGCTTAATAGGCTGGGGAAATACTGAATGTAAAAGTGAATTTTGGGGAATAGAATGCCGTGCGACTATTGTGGAACATTGCCTCTTTTTAGGCACGCAGCAGCATTAATTCATAACCGATAATCAATTTCCTATTCCCACTTAATCCAGTTCAGGCCTCCCGGGCGGTTGTACCGATCCCCGCGGCCATTGGCTGAGAGGGGCTGGAGGAGGGAACACTGCGGGTCACTAATCCATCACAGGTTCAACACACCGACGGTACTGAGCACGGCACACTTACACTCTAGTTATTACAAACAGGCTGCAATTTATGCTCATTTTCATCCCCATTTTGTCCTCTCATTACTTCCTCTAACAGATTGGATAAAAAAACTAAACAATTATAGAGCTGTTTCCATTTAGAAAACAAAACAACAAACATTCAGACTTTCAAAATCTTCACAAGGAAAAGAGGACAATCAGAGATTGAAACAGATGGAACATTTGGTATTTATTTTATGCAATTAGCAAATGATCAGACAGTTCAGTTATTTGTCGGGTAGTCTTTTTCATTTAATTGATGGAAAAGTACAACAGAATACAGCAGAAGAGACTTGTTTGGTCTGTCTGCTTAATGTTGTTTATAAACCGGCCTTGGGTCATTCTGGCAATATCCATTGCAAGTCATACTAAAGCGCTGTTTAACCAAAACATCCCAAGATATAAACCAGGACTCAGTACATGGTGAGAAGGTGTTCGAGCTTTCTGCACATAAACAGACAACGATGGACATTACGTAATAACCCTTTTCACTCTTTTCCAAAAGCATGTGTCTGCGAGGAGGGATCAGATGGGAAAAGCAAAAGTCAGAAATAGTGGCCGAGTACACCCTCATTAAAGCTCACATTGAGATATTTGTGCAGACCGGACGTTGTTCATGTTGTGACACGTTCTCCGCCCTCAAACAGAAAACACTAAACAAAGTGGGGTGGGATCACATGATTCAAATTGCTTTGTTGAGACGTGTTGGAACATATCTGCTGAATGTTTTCTGACGTACATTTAGTTGAGTTTACAGGGGGTTCTTGCTCAGTGCTCTTCACTCTTAAGGTTATTTCAGGTAGGAGGAAGCGGGTCTCCAAAGGCTGCCCAGAGTGGCACGCTGTTTGGCCACCTAATATTTCTATTTTGGGGTTAAGAAGATATGACAGGCAAAGCGAAGGTCATCCTCAATAAGGGACGCACATATCAGAAAAAAAGGAGTATGGGGCAATGTGTTAAAATCAGTAGAAACAAAAACAAAACTGTAAAGCTGGTTGACAGCCCTTACTAGGCGACACAAACAGCCTTCAACTAACTTCTGAAATAATTTTTTTTTCCCTAAATGGCAATGATAAAACTTCTTAGATTTGATTATTTTTTAAAGGACAATGTTAAGATAGCTTACAGGGACAGGACAGACAGCTCAAATGCTTATTGGCTAAAAGACAGGCCATGGGAGAGCGACTCCAGGCCCCAACAGCTGCTGTCCACAGAAACACAGAATTCAGATTAAATGGATCTCTTCTAAACATTTGTTTGCTTCAGACCCTTGTCTTGTCGGAGCATCATGTATTTCTGATAGAGATCGGGAACATAAACACGGGCTACAAATATGTTAAGACCAATAAGACCAATAAGTTTTTTTAGGAAAAAACTGTTCAGTATGCTTAGCAGGGGGCATTTGCCCTTTGATATGAACTCAATAGACAGCAGGGCCCTTTTATTTTAGGAGCGCATTTCGCAGATCAACTCCAGGAACAGTTAACTTATTTAAATGGGGTTCTCATTAAAAGTGACTGATGAGGGACATCTTTCTAGCTCCTCCTAAAATCAGTTACAGTTGGTGTCAAGTCATCTTCCAGCTAATGATGAGTCATATTTGGCTGGAGTTTTTATTCGAAAGAACTTATCATTGTAGACATTAGTAGCATGGTTCTGAAATAAAGCATAACAGAAAGCAAACATTTTAGGGACATTAAGACACAAGGGGTTTAGAAAAGTCGTTCACCGATTACAAGGTTGCATTTTTTTTTTTTTAGTTCAAATCGCCTGAAACTTTCAGCTGACGTAAAAGAGGCCGCACAAAGAGACAACTGAACAAGTATAGGAGTACAAGAAAGTTGTACCAACTGTATGGTTGAGCGTTTTTTTTTAAAACAGGCACAGTATACACGATCTCATGGCTGATGTCCATGACACTATCAAACAGAACATTTTGGCTAGTGATCCTAGGGGAAGCAAGTTTTTAAGCATCATGTTTGCAGGCTGTGCTTTTTCCAGACCGAAATGAGCAAGCTGACCTAATTTCTTTTGAGTAGGAGAGTTGGGTTGTGGTGGTGTAGGTAGATATAGTGACATCTTGTGGTTTCACATAATTGGCCCCTGGTGGCTTCACCCTTTATCTATAAGCTGCTATTTCCTCAGCGGTGTGTTGGAGTATTGTCAGTAATCGGGTGAGTGATCATAAAGTGGGGAAAAACAGTTTGCTGGGAACTACTCCCTGTGGATGACTGTTTATCATGCTACATTTGAAAAGTTATTCTGTTCCCCTTTTAAACATAAGCATGAACGATGTGTTTAACAACTTCACAATATGAAGTAGCATTTCATCGTCTTATTTAGCTTTTACTTTTTCTGTCGTTAGGATGTTTTGATAACTGATTACTTGATTATTTCTATTTGTAGCATAGAAATCTCCCTTTAATTCTGTCACACAACAAACTGAATAAATATGGTCTTCACAAACTATTTTAACATCTGATAGTCTGCTGTATGTCAGACAGGACAACAAGTAACCGATAGCATCAACTCAACTTTCAAGTGTTCAAAGAATAAACAATAGTGTTCTTTATTTCAAACTAATTATTGGAAATCCATAGAAATTCATTTAATAAGTACAAGAATATATATATATATATATATATATATATATATATGAACACATTGCTACAACTTGAAACATTGTGACAAGGTATACCATTCATAACAGAATAACAATGAGGGAATGAATAACCTCAACAGGTATTTTATATTCAGGAAAGAAAAGTTACCTAATATTGTCTAATTTATGGCAGATCCAAAGGGATGAAAGAGTCTATTGCCTCTCTTCCTCTGCTCCCCCTAGCAAAATTGTAGATCTGTCCAAAAATAACCTGCCCTACAGACCTTTGAACATTTTAGAAGGCTGTTCATTTGGGGCCTGCAGTACTGACGGAAATGGAATGACATTTTCCTTGAACTCCATAATTATCATGCAGTCAAGACAGAGCAGTACTGTAGGTGGAGGCACACAATGTTACTGGGGAGACTGGCATCTAATTAAACACTCCCTAAAAGATAATTACTACTCTTCAGAGGTAGAGGAGACCCCACCCATGTTTTACATTCCCTATCTGTACTGAAAGCCAACCGATGTGACAGGCCCATCTGCCTTCAGTGCTGAGTTCGTAACTAGAACCACCCCAACCTCTGGACATCTCCCTTTTGGGAAGGACTCAGAGTAATCCAACAATATGGACAACATTTATAAAAATACAGTCTGTTCCCCGTTCTCGCAACAACTTTTGATGATGTCTTTTTCATGTTTTTGTCTTTCTCACTGGCATCAGGCATATGTTTGACTTGCAGAGGTCCTAGTTGAAAAATCTGAATAGCTCATAAATAGAGTCATGGTGTCTCCCCATCTGAGGGCTTTGTCAGGTACTGCGAGGTAGAAAATGTACTGGAGAGTGGCAACTGTAAAAATTTGTTTTGAATCTGCCTTATAAATGAGCTTTTTGGTTTTAAAGAAGAATAGTTTTCTGTAACTGTCACATCTAACATCTTTCAGCTTTGCATCGAGTCGGTTACAGACAGCTACAACATTTGTGCCATTTCTATTGGTGGATTATATTGCATGCATGACATTAAAACACAGTCATTTAAATAATGGTAATAAAACATGTCTAGAGAAGAATTACCCCTTGATAATCATTTAACTAATACTGAACAAGTTCCCTGTTTGGTTCACATGAACACCACATAATAGTAAATCCATCTATGTACATATATACAAGGAATATGATGCAGTGCTGATAAGTGTGATCTATAGTAGTTTTAAGGCAAGAAAATTGACACGGGGAAAAAGCCCAAATATCTCTGTGCTACATGACTACAAAGCCACTTCGGCTTTGTTTATCCTGCTAACTGACAAGCTTGACTTGCCACCCGTGCGTAACAGCAAAGGTCAGACTTTCACTCAGGGTAAAGTCCATCGCAACAACTGACAGGCAGCAAGGAAAAAACAAAGCCTTCTCTCTCATGAAATACTCTTCTCATTTAGTCTGATAGAACCCCTTGAGAGATATACAGAGACATGCAACAATTGTTGCAAATTCAACATAACATTTTGGGCCTTAGAAATAGTCATGGTTATTGGAGAGGGAGAGGGGGGGGGGGGATATTTGGGTTTCTCCATTGTAGAAGAAATCAGTAGCGCAGGAAAAAGATTCAGTGTCAGTCATCTAGCATTTATCTTATCTGACTCGCACAGACATAGAAATATTTTCCATCGATTATGTCCAGTGGAAAGCGGTCAGAAAACTCAGGCTCTCAGACTCTAACAGACATACTGTAGGAAGTCCAATCCACAGCATTTTACATGACAAAATGACAGCAGTAACTCCTAAAAAAACACCAAAAACTCAAGAAAACAGTACTGGGATCCAAACCTTTATCAATAGAAAACACTAAATACTGAGTCTACAAATCTCATAGCTGGATATGATTAAGCTGTCCTGTACATATTAAAATCACATCTAGTTGACGCACAAACGCAACACACTACATGATGCTAATTCCTGGGTTGTAATACCACAGATCAAAACTGCACAAGAAGAGGAATGTGTGTCAAGAGGGGTTTGACCTCGCAGCCCAGTTAGAGCAGTTCACCCTCAATCTAGTTCCTGCTGTAGAGTCTGAAATGTGACACTGTGCTCATCAGTTAAACTCTGGGCATTATGTTTGGCTAGGTCCCGTGGAAGGGGGCAAGGCGCATCTAAAGGCAAAGTATCGCTCCTAGTCCCAGTCAAATCATAATCCAAACCTTCTGACTCCATGTTTGTGATCTGTGCTCAAAAACTCCCCTTCTTCAAGAAACAGCTCAGATCTTCTTTGGTTTACGGCCCAGGTGGTAGTAGTAGGCCATGGTGACCACCAGGAAGAGAACTCGACTCAGCAGCAGAAGCATGGCATTGTTTGGCAGAATGCCGATCTCCACTAAGGTGATGGACGTCACTGAAACCACAGAGCAGGTCAGACCAATTACTTACAGGAGGGTACACTTTTCTCAGCTCTTTACATTACGTTTAAAGAATTTAATGGTTTTGTACTTCTATAGCACTAAAATGACCATGAATGCATCAACACACAGGTTACAAAAACAAATCTGCATTTTAGAGAGTAGATTAGAAAAAAGCTTAATGGATAAAAAAGTTTTACAGTCTTATTTCTGAGCAAGTAAAACAAAAATGGGTAGAACTGAGTGGAATTATTAAAGTGATTGTGAAGCATATTTATGAACAGTATCATAAAGTACTTTACAAGGAAGGATAGATTTAGTTGTCAGCAGATGTTACAGATATATTGGACATGAAGAGGGTTTTCAGATGAGATTTGAAAGTAGCTACAGGCTGGGTGTTTTGAAAGTAGCTACAGGCTGGGTGTTCCTGAGCTCATATCAGAGTTCCAAAAGTTGTGGGCTGGAACAGCAGTAATTGAAGAGGCTCAAATAGTTGGAATAGATAGCTAGTGGAGAGTAGAGCAATTTCATGTTTGGAATGTGAGCAGCAAGAGTTTAAAAATCATAATTAAATCAAACAAGGACCCAGAGCACGGAGGCAGGCACAGAGGTGATGCGCTGGGATTTTTGTCATAAGTCATTTTACATCAGCTGAGGGCAGCAGGGGCAGTGCTGAATCAAAAGGACTGAAAGAATCTGGGGGGCCAAACCTCTGACTTATTACAGCTGAATGTTTGCCTATTCAGGACTTAATGGCAGAAAGACTAGCAGAAATTAGCATGGCGCTGGAATTAGAAGATGGAATGTTGAGCTCAGCATTATCCACCAAAAACTGCAATACATGTTGTACCACGTAACATTTAAAAAGAAATGACTTCCTCATTGAGATCACACGCAACAGCAATGGTTTGCTTTAGGTGGTGTACCCCGCCTCTCGCCCAATAGGGTCCAGCCCCCCATAATGTTTAATTAGACATCAATCTGGCATTTTTGGTTGGTGCAGATTTATTTTAAGTAATTCAAGACTGTGACTCCACGACCTAAACACAAGAGGGCACTATAAGCATGCACATCCTTCTGAAAACAACAAGTTGTTTGATTCAACTTCTTAACCCTGCTAGCCAGATATAAACGAAAGACATGGAAGCATCATTTAAACTTGAATTTTGTGTGTTAATTACCTAAGAACTGGACAGCGAAGTAGCAGGCTTCACTAAGCAGAGTCCACTGGATGATGACCTTTTCTGCAGTGTAGAGACCGTTCCACATAATGAGGGCCAGGCCTAGAAAAGAAAATGATGAAGGGGATTATAGGTTAGCAGTTTAGGAGCATGGGAATAGAAAAACAGCGGAAGCTCACAGAAGTGGACCTTCACTTGTGCGTGAGCATTTCCACACTCAACACTGCACAAGAACACTTATCTTGACGCTGCGAATTTGCAGTTATAAATTTATATATATAATATAAATCTGTCCTGGCATGTTCACAGGATGGTAAGTGACGTAGCCAAATGCTCTCTATGACTCACTGATTCTTATAAAAGCTTGTGCTCGGTCATTTCAATCCATAGCCTTCCTCAGGTCCTCCTTCCCAGCATTTCTCTCCCACCAACACAGAGCAGAGAGGCTGAGGAAACAAGAAGGGGTGGGCAGCGAGGTGGGAGGGCTGATGGACCACATCCTCTCCCTGCTAGGATCCATCTGTGAAGCAGATGAGACCCCATCCTTCACCCCCTCCATCACACCTTATCTTATCACTCTTTCTCTCTGCTAATCCCCAAAGCTCTGCTGACATTTCTAATAATGATGTCAGGCTTTTGTTGGCCTTATAAAGCCCGTATATTTACCCCCCCCCCCCCCCCCTTTACAGTGCTCCGTATAATAGTTTATACTTTCAAAAGCAAAGCATTAATGCTGTATTGTATTAAATGTGCCCCCCACCCCATTTTTCTCAATTTTCATCACCAATTAAGCAAGAAATGCATATGTGCAGAGTCATAAATATACACTATATAGTCGGGTGCTCTGACTCACAGTACGTCCTTACTCAGAGGTGACACCTCAGAAGAATTTGCTGAATATATGCAAAGCTTGTTCACACTTTTATTTTCCATGCCTTCCCTGTTTAGCCTCCCATGACGCTCACTGTGTGAGTTAAATGTCCCTTTCTCTTATCAAGTCTCTTCACATAGCTATAACAACCCCTAAAATCCCCTGACCGACAGCCCTGGTACAAATTAAGGCCATTACAGTAATTGCTATCTTCTATCGAAACGCCTTCTTTCTACGAGGGGAGCAAAGCACAAATGCTATCATTAACTGGCACATTTACAATCACTTATGAACGCGGTACGACAAAACAGTGAGGGGGATGCTGGGTTTATCTGTTTTTTTAAATAAAAACTCAAATGAAGCATAGCACATTCCCTCTTCTGAGTTTCAAGCCAGCTCATGTACACACACACACAAATCAAGCACTCACTGTGATGCCACCCCCCATTGAGTTCCCACCAGATTTAAACCTGATATATGACACCACAGGGGAAAAAAAAGAAGAAAAAAAAGAAAAACCTAAGTGAGCCATTATCCTTTTATATTCTGGAGAACTAGTGCCTGTGTCACTGGTATTCCTTAATAGTAAATCTTAGAAACAGAATGACAACAGATTGTGCAGACTGTTGTCTACACAGTGTTTTTGTTTAAGAAAGACAGCCCTTCATCCCCTCTTTGGATAAGTGTGTGTGAGATTTCTAATGAATACATTAGAACTTATAATCATAGGAGAGCCCATGTAGCTTCGTAGTCCATACTTGTGGCAGTTATATCAATAGAAATTTTTAAAAAGTGTGCACCAACATCACTGCAGCACAATGAAAGCATTCACTCATGCAATATAGTAACTGCATCAGCAGTGCATGGGAGTATGAATACCCCAGTCTTCCTTTTGCAACTTTGGACTGAGACTTACTAAGTAGAGCTCCTCCATAAAGGCGAACAGAGATGCTAGTCGTGGAAAGTTCCTCCTCAAAAACAACCTCATATAGCTGGTTGGGAAACACAAGAGCCTGTGTGGGAAAACAAAAGCACAACACAGCTCCGTCATATCGGCACAGCAGCATTCTGTCCTTCCCAAAGTCTTCCAGTTTGTGAGATAGTGTCACTGTGCATGCCCAGAACACTGAGGATATTGAGAGTTTAGAAAGCAGAGCTGACAAAGACGGAGCTGTTTCTCTCCATGACCTTCAGTGATAAGCTGGAAAAGAATCTACAATGGCTGGGAAGCTCGAGTTGCAAAATGTGTCTCGTCCAGTAGCTAAAGAGAGAAGTTTTCTTTCTCATTACCGGGTATTTCTTAAATTTTTCTGGCGATGGCAACCATCAACCTGACGTGAATGTAACAACATGGTGTAGAATTTAAACAACACTCACCATCAAAGCCATGGCAGTGAAACCCACAGCGGAGACGAATATCCACACTCTGAGAGGAAACACATAGCACCACATGAGGTATTCTTCCTACAACAAATACTCTGGTCGTACATTTGAGTTCCCAGAATCTACAATATGTTGAACTTTACTCAAAGTGACACACAGATGATTTTACTCAGTCAGCTGCGTTGTGAGACCATCTGGCCTGGCGAGCAATCTCACCTCAGCCCAATAGGCTCTCGCAATGCAAACTTCGTCTCATTTCCAAGCATCTGACTGATCTGTGAGCAAACGGAAACGAAAAGGGAAATAAGTTATGAGAGGATAAATGTTTTCACTGTCTTGTTGAACAAAGAGGTATTTATCTTGTGAAGATGTTAAAAACAAGAATAACAAGCCCTAAGGGGGAGTACTTCATGTGTCGAAGTTGGACAGAAAAGAATAACAAATATTTGTAGATGTGAAAAAAAAAAGGCTGAACAATATGTTAATGACAGAATGGAAATGTGCTCATCGTCTTCATCACCTCCAGAGAATTGTCTCTCACTTCTCACAATGAATTCTTGATGAATGACTACCATGCCACAGGAAAAACCACAGGAAAAACATTACTTGTGAAATATTACCTTCACTGTTAAAGGCTATACATATATCTTAAATAGCACAAATTGGAAAAACTGCATTAATTCTACTCTGCTCTGTTAAGATAAACAGCCCTTTAACTTTTGCTCTTGAGTCTATTAATTTGGTAAGTTGAAAGTTTCTCATTTCAAGATTGTGAGAAACAATCTTGAAATGATAAAATATAAATACTTGCCATGTGACTTGGTTGCAGCCTGGCTAGTTTGTCAGTTTCTTTCCCTGTTAATACGTTTTAAACTACCCAAGCTCATCAAACATTTATTTTGAGTGCACTGGATCCGGGCTTTGTAATATTTTTAGATTAAGCAATTTTGTTTTATCCAGCATAAAATATCAATTTCCTTTCTTGCAACACTTTTTTTTTCAGATGATCTCCTGGGGCAGGAGATCATGCATCTTTTACATTAGCTGACCAACACCCAAATGTGGGATGATTTCCATGTGACACTTGTCATTTTTTGTCTCAGTCCTCATTCATTTGAAAGTTTACAGCCCCAGACATCAGTTTCAATATTTTATTCACACAAAGATAGTCTCAAGCCATATAAAACAAACCCAAAAAATAAGATAGGTAAAGGAAAGGTACTGACCATTGAAGATTCTCTTGAATCACTTTTACCACCCAGCATTTTACAATATCAAGAAGAAGAAGAAAAATTTGATGTGCATGGAATGAATTGGACAAAAAGAATCTGGTGTTTCACCACCCTCTCCCATATTAGATTCTAAAGCATTTGTATCTGGCAGCTGCTTTATTTGCCTTTTGGGAAGGAGATTTAAGAAGACTACCAAATCCCTAAAATTAGTCACATGAACAGTTGCAGACTAAAGTCATTACGTTCTTTGTTGTCTTCAGCTGAATGCTGTATTATGCATCCATCAGTACCAGCTGTGATCACATGACCAGGTGAATCAGCCTTCCTGTGCCATGATTCCAGGGGCTGTTTTTGACAGGAACATATGAATATTCATGACAAACACGCAAAGGGATCTGAGCGTTACATGATTGCCCTGTTTGGCTCAGGATGTGAAGGCCAATCAGCATAAAAAGATGCAGATACACTACTACCGGTGCAGAGCATTACCTAAACAAACAAAAAGAACAACAGCAAAGAGCTGGCTCATCAGTTAATTAGTTAGCCACTGAGCATGAGGTGGGTGAAGTTACAGGAAGAATACATTTGTCCCAGTGGTAACCCTCAGGCACAGCATAAAGAAAATACACCAGGGCCCAGGCACATGCTGCCAGGGCTTGTTTGTTGCAACATCACTTTAGTTGCAAGTCATTGCTTAAAGAAGCCGTTGGCGATACCAGTAACACGTCAAACAGGATCCCTTAAGACAGCTGCACCAAAACAGGGCAGGTATAAATAAACAGTTCCATTTAGTCACACTCTTTGCAATAGGAATAGTATTCTTATCAGTAAAGAAGGCAGGAAGTGACAGTCAGCAGACTAGAGCACCACTTCCCTCCTTTGTTTATTGGGACCACAAGGATAACATGAACCATTTCCTTTCCACACCAACTTATGCTGCCAGCTTTACTTTGAGATTGGATGCAGCTGGCCTCTTTGCAACAAAAAACCTGTGGCAAGGTTGAAAGGAAAAACAACAGCAATTGTACAATGGTGGAGTAGATTTACAGTGTGACAGCAACCATTTCATCCTCTAATAGGTTCAATGCCATACTTGGATAAGGAAGTCTACTGTTAAGAAACACCATGAGCAACAGTCCACATTAGTCGTTTCATTGCACTTTCCGCTGAATGGTAATGTATCACCATTTAGTCATAACAATGAGCATGTAATCTTAAAATGCTTCCCTACCGCAAATATTTGACTGTGTCAAAGATGTTAAGTTTTTCTCCTTATCAATATTTGTATCTCTCCATGAATATGGTCCGTGAAAATGGTTTTAGTGACAGATGTCTGGCTCAGGCTCTGTGCTAAAACATTGAGAGAGAAAAAAACAAACACTGGGGAGGGCTGAGAAAAGGGGGCTGACATCTCATCACAAGCCATCAGCCACCACCGTATGCCTGCTCCCTTCTGTTCCCTTCCCTTCTCACTTGCCCGATTAATATTTAAGATTTGTCTGCTGTGTTTGTGCACATTCCGATGCAATCTTCTATAAAAACAATAAAAAAAATATATATAAAATAATCTGAATCCAGCCTGCATGAACTTCACAAATGATTGTTTCTCCTTCAACGAAAACAGCCTGTGTGTCCTATAATTTTTTCTCATATGTATCTACAGACACATTTGAAGAAGTAATGTAACACATGAGATGAAAGAGGCAGACTCCCCCCCCCCAGGGGAACCGGTCACATCTCAGTGAGGCTGTTGTTTAGAGGATTACATGATCTAGATTTTTCAGCCTTGTGTTGTAAATACAGTCAGGCGGCAATTAGTGACCCTGTGGCTTTTAAAAAGGATCCCAGCTTTTCTCGAAAGTTAATAAATGCATCTACAATGCACTGGCATTTCTTGTATGAGCACTGATGAAAAAATATCCATTTGACTAATGATAGCTCAAGTCAAGTGCTTATGCACATCACAGAGTCGTTTTGTGCTCTAATGCCATCGGCTTTCAAGTCTGTCGTCTGTTCATATTGAATAAACTGACTTATGTTCATCTAAAGTAATCTGACCTTTGAGCGGTGCACTTCCCCATCATCATCTTCACCACCAACTCCAAGGATCTTCCGGCTCTTCAGGCGGCTTATCAAATCTGTCTGACTGTGCTTCTTCATGAGAGGAGGGTGAGGTTTAGACGACATGTCGCACACCTGACACAGAAGAGGGAAAAAAAGGAACACACGGTTGGTACTGTTGGAAGAGATACAGATATAAAAAGAGTACATAAAAAAAGACATTTCTTTTTGAAGGAGGCCCCTCTGGAAAGCAAAGAGAGGAAGTGCTATCTACCAATCTACAAGTAATTCCTTTGAGGAATTGGGTTATGTAAGAAAAGGACATAAAAAAGTCGTGCAAATACAGACAACCCTCTTAATCGGGGTGGAAGCAAGAGCCAGATGCCCTCCTGCTCTGATGAGCCAGACAACAGATAGAGCTGCTCGCTCGGGATGAAAGAGGATCCGATGGTGACACGCATAGAAACGCATGTAAATGGAGTAGGACTAACTGAAGGTCTAACCGTCCATAGTGATCCAGGGTTTATTGACTAGATGTAATTCAGTCCTTGAAATATGGTTTCAAAGTCTACAAAGCAGTTTTCTCCCATGATGACTCTTTATTTATATGGCTAATGTACTGTAGTCATTTATCTAAAAGCATTGCCATCATTTCCCAATTATTTCATACCAATATGTGACCACCTTGCACACTTAGCTTTTGCTAAACAAATTTCAGTTAAAAAATAAGTTTAGTTGCTTTTAAGTTTAGATAAATCATTTATCCTTACTTTTATTACATTTTACTAAAAACCAGCAGTGGCATTACTGAACTGCAAAGATTAACTGTGCAAACAGATTGAATGGAGACAAATAGTCAAATCAAGAGAGAACACCAGCTTAATAACTGTGCCATATTTTATCTGGAGCCTAAAAGGCAAACAAGCATGTGGATGCACACAAGAACAGAAAGTGACAGCAAAAAATTGATGACTGAACCACAGGACAGTTCTCTAGGGGGAGAAAAACGGGAAAACTTCTTCTTCCAAGGATGAGGATTGCATCTCTAACAGTTTTTTTTTTTGTTTAAATAATCAGACTTACAGGAAATAGCTCAAATCATATGATGAGAAGCAGGCACACCACGTCAGTAAATGTAAACCAGCAGTTAGATTACATAGATAACTATAAAAAAAATACATTGGCACTAAAACAGTTTTTGCAAAGAGATATTTGTCAGTAAGTAGCACAGCTGTAGAATTGATTTCTTATTGTTCCAATGGAAAATGTTTGTTTAGTTATTAATCTGTTAAAAATGTTACTGTACTGGCATGGGGGATTTCATACCACTATTAGGAGGCGACATAAAAAGTAATATATATAAATAACTCTACGCACTGGAATAGAATGATAGCAGGAATACACAGTACATGTCATTTCTGTTGTCAATAATCCAATTACATTTGGGCACAAAGTCAAATGCCAATCCCCACAGTGGCCTTATCTCAGCATTTTGTGCATTCCATGCAGGGTGTCCTATTTCTTTTAGGCATCAACTGGAGATTTTATCTTCAAACTCACCCTGCAAACCGAGAATTTTCAGATGCAGTCACCCAATGGAATAGTAATAGTTTTCAACTCCTTGTTCTTCTTATCTTTATCCTGAAGGGCCACCACCCAGACGAAGGTCCTCAAAAACCAAGGATCGGTAATCCAAGACTGGGACCTGAACAAACTATCAACAGTGGGATACACCAAAAAAAGAGAAAGGAAGAAAAAGAAGGCTCAAATATATTGCAAAAGGATTCAAATGTGTCTTTCTTTCTTTGTTAATTAAGAGTCCCCCCCAAAAAAATAAATAAATAAATCAAATCCATGGAGATCTTGAGCAGCCCTGACAATTAGAACTGGATCCAATCCATCATATCACACAGTATATTTGTCATCTTATATTGTTAAACTAAATTAAATGTACGGTATGTAACAACATCCCTATTCAAATAAACAAAAAGAGACAACCATCTCTTCACCACCATATTATCTAAGGCTGCAGAGATGGAAATAATCTGCATTGGTAGAGCAAACAATTCTCATACATGGTAAAATACCCTCGGATGCCTCTCCCCCTTTCAGTGTCCCCATTGGTACTCCTTGACTTGCAAGTGAAATGCTAATACAGTTGCCTAGCAACTACCGATGGACATACTGGATCTTCTAAACTAAAAAGCACCTTTCATGATTGAAACAACCTTTGACCACAATGCCTCAATCGAGAGCCATTACTGACCCAGTCACATGCTTGGCTGGCATAAGTAATTCTTTGATGAATTAAGAATCTTTCACGTTTGTACAAGGTGACACATATTTCCCCCTCCGTTTCTGTGTGATAGTAGAAAAATAATATGGACCTTTTTTTAAGAACACCCACATATTTGGTAAAGTAAATATTGCCTTAATGGCTTCGATTTTTGATAAAAGCCACAAAAAAAAAAAAAAAAAAAAAAAACTTAAGAGGACTTTGGACATGTTGGTGTTCAACTTGAAAAGTTGAATATAAGCAATGATTTAAGAAAAATACAACCCTAGAATGTAGCTGGGGAAAAAAAAACCCTGGTTCATATGAAAAGCGAGGATATTAAAAGAAAAGGTGCAAAATATCGGGAGGCCTTTGGTTAGCAACTAGAAAGATGTTGAGCAAAAAATAATTGTCATAGTAATAATTATAGGTACAAAGTTATGTGTGGGTGTGGAGGAACAACTGTGATCAAATGTGTTACTCAAGGCGAAAAGATTCAACATTATGCTCATCTTCTCCTTTTTTCCCCAAAGAAACAGAGGCTAAATCATCTCTAAATTACCACACCATCATTTTTGGGACATTTCACAGTACCACATGGTGCCCAGATTCGAGATGGCACAAGCAACACTTATTTTACAACCATGGAAACCAGGATGGGTGCAATATCTACAGTATTTCTCCTGTATTTGTGAGTATCCATGTCACGGGTTGGCATAAGTTTGTGATGACGTATGTTAAAAAGTAGTTTATGGGCAAAAGTTTTTTTTTTTTGTGAACACTCCCCGCCACCATTGTGGACTCCTGATGTATCCGTGTACATCCAATCCTATTACAAGGCATAATATTTTTCCCTGCATCGCCATATTATCAAAATGAATTAACTAAGAAGCATCAGCAGAATAAATCATGGCTGAAGTCATGTGATTTAGTCTACTATCTGGAACAAGTGCTAGGTTGTCATGTGACTGAACAGAACCAGAAAGGGCTGTAGGTTGATTAAATACACAGTTTAGTGTACATCCACATATAGCTGGTACTGGACATGTACATTTGAAACTCCACTCGGAAGACTACAAATTAAGGTCACAAGCTCTTCCGTCAAATCTCTGATATCAAGATGTGATACGGTGATTTACTCGAAATGACTCCAGGATGGTGAATTCTGAAATTTGATTATCTGCTGTGTTCTTTTGTGATTTCACACTTAAGCGGTTTGGCTCAGAAAATACGAGCTTTTACTGATGTTTAATAAACCTCTCTAAGATCTCTCAATCAGGATGTTGTGCAGAAATGCCACAAGCATCTCAGAGAGTATGGCTCAGCGTGCTGTGTTTTTGAGAACACATTTCAAGTACTTGATGACTCTTTCAATCATTCATGATTGGCCAGGTGCTTTATAACAATTGTCTGAGATGAAACTTACTGAGAATCTACTTTTATTATGGCTTCCTTATAACTATTTGCACTGACTACAAATAGTAAAAGACTACAAGTTTCCTCTTGATTTGTCATTAAATTTAGAGGTTTTTAGGACCCATTTGGGAGTTTCCCTCCTCATTTAAAAAACAAACAAAGGTTACCAAAAACTACACATTAAAAAATGCATACTTCTCTTCTTATTTTATATCATATTAGTAAGCTGCTCATGTTGTTCTCATGTTTTTTTAATATAAATACTACACACTTTAAGATAAAATGATTAAAAGAAAAGTGCCCTTTTTGTCCTAACCTTAAGTGTAAAACCTAACATCTAGTCCCCTTGCCATGAGTAACATGGTGTCTTAACAATAATTTGTGAAAAAGAGCACGTGGATCCTTAAATAAATCAAGATATCCTTAAAAGGACCCAGACAAGCAAACTGTATGGTGTGAATGGAAAGATTGATCTTGCAGATGTAAACAGCTGTCCAGGAGTGCTGAAAGCCAGGCTTTTTCAAAGCACAAAACTAATCGTTTCCCTGCATGGCAGATGATGGCCTAACGTGCTGTGAAGGATTACAGATAAGGTTCGATTGAGGCAAAAAGGTAAAAGGCAGATAAAGGTAGAAATAGAACCTCTGGCAGTTTGGAATTCCCACAAGGATAAGGTAGTGGATGATGAATTTAAATGAGTCAAAGCAGAGCACAAGTGTGTGTTTTGTAAAATGCAATGGATAGGGGAAACAGGCACATCTTATTTATCTTTAATGGTTCAGCGAGCTGGGCAAAGTTGAAAATACAGCAACACCATCCATGGACAATAACCATGGAATGAACAGGCTGTAATGATGTGGGGATTTAGAGTTTCCCTGCTTAATCTTCAGATATTACAATCTCCCGCAGTGAGGGTTCACTCTCTCGTTGACCAAGCTCAAAGTAATTATGCACGTGCTTTCTGAAAAAGTCACAAATACACGCATAGCTCAGTGTCCATAGTCATTTGTGCTTCAATTTAACTCTGTGCCGTTTTTGTAAAGTCAAGATGATTCTAATCAGAAGTGCATGCATTGTGAGAATCAAATAAGTCACATGACAAACCAATCCAAAAGCTGTCCAATTGCCATCAGCTGTCAGGATTGTGGGCAACTGCAGAGTTGACGGTTATTGTCCAGCTGGGTCTCAGCGACTCCCTGCCAGTTCCACTGTAGCACACAATCTTCCAATCAATCCTGCAACCTGCATTACAACGATTCCTTTGTCTAATCAAGCAGAGAGCAGAGATTAGGCTGAAAAAGAAGCTATTTTTGCAAAGTAGATTTCAGGCCTGTTGTGTTACCTTTTCTCTCACTGATGATATGCAGCCAAATGTGGAGCCATGTCCGACAAAAGGGCCAATAAAAGGGACTATACAGAGATTAAGAGAGATACCTGAATGAGTGAAAAGGCACAAAAAAATGAAACGATCTCTTCAAGAGCAAAAATATAATATTCTTCATAGTTTTTTTCAAATGAAAGATTTCAAGTTTGAGCAACTGGGAAGATTTGAGTTTAAAGAAATATTTAACCGAGGTCTTAAAAGTAGCTTTCCAGCTGGGATTGGGATTCTTAAACATTCTGAAAAGGCTAGACGATGCAACTGTCAAAAGATAGACAAGTACTATGGCTCCTCAGAGTTTCAGCTGCCACAGCCCCTCCAAGCAGCAGAGTGGCAGCCTAAAAATAAAATAATTGATGAACCTCAAAATCAAGCGAGGCTATGACACAATAGCAAATCAATTTGGGATAAACATTTCCTAATTCTGTAAAACAAGAAGTGGCATTAAGGGGGAATGGCAGATCAGGTCGAGCTGTGGCTCATAGGGTCCCCAGGGAAGGAAATCAAAATCACTTTACACTGCGCACGACCTTTAAGAAGATTATACAGACTTCGAAGTCATGGTGCTTTCTTCTACTCAGCAGCTTGTGCTTAGACAATCACACCCTTAATGGAAGAGTCATCAGTGGGAAATGCTTCCTAGACCTTACCAGAAAATTCAGCACTTCTCCAACTGAATAAGTAAAGATATAAATGCAGTCTTCATAGAGTAAAGATGTGTTTGGAGGAAAAAAGGAGAAACAGCACATGATTTTAGTTGCCCCTTGAGGATAAACAAAGTTTTTTGTTTTTTTGTTAATTCTGAATGTGAAAAAGAAGGCTCACCAACTACTGAGCCTGAAGGTACGCTGATCTTGCTATGGACTTCTGCTGCGACCAGGCACACGGAACATTTCACTAACTGAGGCCAGAATGGGTCTAAATAAACTGGATCACAGAGCTTTTAAAGTAAAACAAAACAAAAAAATATAGAATGAAAGGGACAAAAAGACTAGTGAAGTTTCTTTGATCTTTTGGATTTTAATTATACAAATATAAGGAGTAATAAATGGAGAGATAGCAAAGCTCCAAAAGAAGAACTGAAAGATTCTTAAATATTGAAATAAAAAAAAAGGTTAAAAAATGTGATATAGGCAAATTGCGGTGTTGCTAAGCACTGAAAATAGATCTCCAATAAAAATATAAACACATCTTTTGTATTCAAGACTAATTTATTCTTCTGGAAGCCAGGACAGGACATCTTTTACTTTTCAGGAGTAACATTTTGGACAAAAACTTTGCAGGCATTTGTATTATAAGGGATGCTAAATTTTGCATGAAAGAGAAGTTTTATAGGTAAAGCCATCAGGAGAAAGGTTGTTTTAGGTAGGTAGGGAGAGGCTCTGGTATGGAGTCAAAGAGGCCTGAGAGGGGTTGTTTGCCATTTTTTTCTTGGGAACCACACTGACACAGCAGGCTCACTGTAAAGCCTACGCAGAAGAGGCAAAGACCTGCTGAGGTAAAGTATAGCCGACAATCTGTGCTCACACACAGCTGGGAAGTGAACAACCTCCTTTCAGTAGCAAAACCCTGAGAGCTCAACACTGAGGCAGAGGTAAAAAAACAGCTACTTTCAACAGTCACGTACCACGAATGAGGATGACACACAGTCTCCTCTTAAAGCTGTGTGTGATGCTGATGTCAGAAACAACCAACCTGCTATCACTGCTTACATCTAATCATTGTTTTTTGCGTGTAAGAGTGACTCATATCTTCAGCAGCCCATACTGTGGCAACAACTTGGTATTAAAAGGCATTAGCTTAACTAGGTGCAACTGAAACAGTATGTTGGGAGAGCCAAAGGTCTTAATGGCGCAGGAGCCCCAGGACACTTGAAATACCAGATGGAGAATGCTGGTTGTCAGGGGTAACTGTTAGCCAAGACTAATTAAATGATCTAATGAAGCAGACTTTAATGATGCACAACAAATGGTTATTAGTGGATTAAATTCTGCACATTCAGTCACTTCCCCCTCAGACTGATGGCACACTGCAGCTGACGTTTTGCTCTTACATATCCCTCACTACAAACATGGCGCACTACAATTAGATGAACTAATGCACTTTGTGGATAGAGTAAAATTTATTTGACTGAAGGGGCATGCTAATTTAAAACCAAGAATGTTTTTGCTTTTAGTCCACAGCCTTTCTAAGTGCTTCAGAAGTTCATTTAGTCTGAGAGAATTAGGAGATTCAGTAATATTACGAGATGTGTGCTCCATCAACAATTGCATCCTAATGAGTGCTCTGAAAAATATCAGTAATTGTACAGAAGACTGCAAGCCATTTTTTTCTCTCCGTTAATGAGAAGATGAAAAAGTGAAACAAGGACGTTGAGTTACTTTATTCTTGACAAAATAATTATATGTTGGCTTCAGAAAACCCGTCAAGGCATAACCAAGCCAACCATTTTTCAGACATTGTTCAGGGGATATTAAAAAAATGTAAAAGAAAGCCCTAACATATGTACTTAACTCTCAACATTATTACATAATAAAAAAACTAAAATGAGTGTATGACAATACAATCTGGACTCCTCCACCACTGCGTGACACAAAACACTTCATGTATTTTAGATAAAGTTTAAGAGTAATTACAAAGCCTATGAGCAACTTCACTTTTTAAACTCAAGGCAGTCGATCCAACTTTCCTGTTTACATTGTTTTCCTTCTTCAGCCTTGCTGACCATTGTGTCCAAGAGCTAAAAAAGGATATGATAACCTAAACTACCAAAAAAGTTAAACAAACTTAACCCCCTGCTGTGGACCCATGAGGATAAGTATATTAACACTCATTTCCAAGCGTGAAAACAATTTGCTGTCAATCTCTCAAGAGTCCCGAGACTTAACATAAAGGAATGGAATCCTATTCCCTGTTAGATCAATTCAGACATAAAACTATTCCATGTTGATTTGCTCATTGCCCATTTCTCACTGCAGAATCTACTGTTCTTACAAATGATGGAATCATTCATTATATTTTTTGAAGCTTCTGCAAACGTGTCAGCTCTGTGGAAACAGCTGTAAAAAGACAACTTCTAATATAGGAAGCCATCTGAAACTAATCAAATACAGTAAGCAGGTTGATTTATACAAGATTATCCACTTCTTTGTGGACACGCAATGTGTCCAATGAGTTACATAGAAGCCAACTCATAAATTAATAAATAAATAAAAAGTGGTAATACCAATAAATTGGTCGTTTTCTGTGATGAGACTTAGCTCAATCTTGCCCTACAACTCTTCTCTTTTGTTATCCCTCATCAGCCTTTGCAGATGCCACCAATCAAATAACTTCCATTGATTATTGGCAAATAAACAGTGGCTGTATATCGGCCAAGTGACTGAAGCAACCCCATCTCATGCAACAACATGTATGAAAAGAAATTACATTACCGGTACCTTAAAAAGTCAACATGCTTCACATCCTTATCCAATTACCATAATTCAATATGTCTGAAAGTAAATAAGAAAAAGCTAACTGTATTGATCACAGACCCGAGTCTCCACAGTACGATTCAAAGCCCTTAACTTCATCCGTTCTTGCTCAGTTTATCTTGCTTGAAGCTCCACCTCGTTGCTAGGCAGCCGTGTTGGATAATGGCGACTACACATCTGACGGCTAAACTTGTAACCGTTCTGCTGGAACTAACTGCCCACGAAAGGTCATAAAACCCTTAAAATAGCCAAATGTATTATCATTTACCAATTAGTAGCATGTTTTTCCATTTCACAAAATGCCTGCACTTTTAAAGTGGCCAGATTGCCCAATTTCCCCTCCAGAATATTTGAGTGAAGTTGTCCCATGCTCATTATTCCAGCCACAATGTTGATAACGGATAAATGGACACAGGGATGCAGGTTTGCAGAGGTAGAAACCTTTTTATATTGCCAATAAAGTGCAAGTGAGTCGACAGGAGATAAACACAGACTGCCAACAAGTTCAGCGCTGTTCGTGTACACAAGTTCACACTAAAGCAGCCGCAAAACACCTTGGTGCCTGCTTCATGTTCTTTCAAATGGGAAAAAAACAACATAAGCAGTAAAAATATAGACCTATTCTCAGTGGGAACACGATTTGACGTGGATCTGATTTTACAAATGAATGAATAACCTTAATATCTAATGATATCAACCAATTTTTAAAAACTGACTGTTTCATTGAACAACTCTCAAGGAAAAGTTTCCAATGACCCACACCCTGTTTACATACAGCCGTCAGCACCATCCTATCTATTTGTGTGCTGTCACTCTCCTCTTTTCACACTAGAAAATGATCTGATCATTAGTTTTCCAGCCCTTTAAGATGTATGTTTGACATCTTAACATGTGACTGGGTCAATTGAGAAGCATCCCAGGTGATGCCTGTGCTGCCAGTGCTGTCTGCAGCCACATAAATGATGCCAGCTCTGTCATCAACAGGCTTGTGATATCCGAGCACATGCCCAAGATGTGCTGCTCTCATAGTCTAGAATACTTTTACATTTCTAACATGTTTAAAATGTTTTTGTTGCAATGGATTCTCCAACATTTATCACAACTAACACCATACTTTTTTCTTTTCTTTTTTTTGAAACAGGAAAGTGCAGCAGAAAGGAAACCACAAGTCACGAAGAAGTGCAATGGCTGTAACTACAGCGGTGTTGGGATATTAGCAACAGTCCCTCATATTAAGACTTGTGGACTAGAGCTTTGCAAACAAACCAGAACTGTGTAGGAAGCAGAGCAAAGGAAATAGTAATGCTTTATTCTTTATTGTGAAACTGTTAAATGTAGCCCAAAACAGTTAATGAGATAACATTCCACTTCTGATTAAATCCGACAAATGTTTGTTTTCTACCTTCACTCTGACACACCTTTGATCTGGTTTATAAGTGAAAAAGCCATCATGTGGCTTCTCTGATTGAAGGACACCTATTACCGACACCAAGTTATGTGGTTCAAGAGCAACACCAATCAAATTTGTGCAGGACAAACAAATCACTGTTAATCAGCTCAAAACACAAAGTGAGTGAGGAAAAGATCATGGACAAGAACATTTTCACTGATGTGCTATTTTCTCCTAAACTGAGAAACAACAATGTGATATTTACAATTCATTCTTTTTGCGCATCATGAATCTCACAAAGGTTTTCACAAATACTTTCAACAGCACTCCTTTCGCACATTTTCAGTGACATCCGTTTCTGTTTCTCTCCATCTTACACGAGAGAAAATGCCATTTCCTCTCACAACTGTCAGGACAGAGCACAATACATGTAAATTAGACATGGAACTTTAAAAGAACTATTTTGTAATGTACTGTAAAAGTTTATCCATTCGTTTGTTAAGGTTATTTTCTCCTAAATTATTAAAAAAACGTAACATTTGCCAGGGTCACAGGGAAAGATATTTTCATTCTCTCACTCAGAAAAAAATTATACATGGTTTCATTTACTCCCTGTATCAAAATTCATGTTTCCTTGTTTTCCTGTCATTATATCTATGACTGCAACCCTGACAAATCTTTGTATCATTAGGAAAAGCATCTGAGCAAACATTCTCAGACACTGTGGTGCTACATTTACAATTCACTGTTAACAGAATAATCAATACTAGGAGCCATGCATATGAAAGCCTGCTAAAAACTCAGCTCTACTCTTTGACAGTCAGAGAAAAACACAATTAAGCCCCTACAAGTTCAGATGCGTGTCAACGTTATTACATTTCATATCAACTAGGTTAGGAACAGAAAGGGTGCATTAGCAATGTAGTTGTTGACAGCAATGAACTGGACAACTGAATCTCTGTTATTTCCTTTCAAGTCCTTCCATCTGTTTCAATATAATAATGTTTCACAGGAAATAGAACACAGCCAACTTGTTGTAGAGGATGCTGCCCACTTCTCAAATAGACAGTCAGTCATAAGTACATTCTCTGCATTTCCAAAAGGGTATTTGTTTAATTCCAAGAATGCTTAGCATGAATTTGTGTGTGCGCAGCCCAAGATAATTGCATCTGGGCGAAGATGGAAAAGTCCCTCCAAGCCTTTTCAAAGTACCCGCATCGACGTTTAGGAGAGGGAACGCTCTGCTCTGCTCTGCCTGCAACACCGTTATTATTACAGTTTTTACTTTCAACGCGAACTAAAAACATATTAATGAAACTGATATTCAACAATCAGCCTGTGCTGAAGTATTTATTGTGAGCTCAAGAGGCCAGAACATAAAGAGGAAGGAGAGTGGATGCATACGGAGGCTGAGAACTGCACTTTCTGCCACAGGTCTTTGTGCAAGATCAAAAGCAAGATGCTTTTTGACCATCAAATAACAAAACTGTCCTATAAAGCGGCCTGGTTTTATTAGGGTACCAGCATTCTTTTGGTGGAGTTGGATAACAATCATAGTTTCATGAATACAACGAATAATCAATAAAATCCTGATCTTTTTATGACACAATCATCACTAAGGATGCCATGTTGCTGGTTGCCTTGGTTATATTAAAAATGATTACACTAGAAGGACCCCCCCCCCCCTTTTTTTAAGTGACCATGGAAGTCTTTAACCCCCGATATGCAATAGCTAGAATTTTTTCACACATTTTCCTCTGACTTGCACTGTGGAGTTATAACAATGAATTCCTAAGCAATAAAAAAAAAAAAAGTTCAGGGACAGAACAGAAATGGGTTTTCTTGAGCCATTCTTTGAGAATAAATCATCAAACATTCTTCTTTTCTTTTTATTTCTATCGGACAGTGGAGAATTTTTGTTGCAAAGTGAGTGCAGAAAGACTTTGGAGAAGTACAACCCACCAACTGTCAGCTTTAAACAAAAAATGTCCAGAAGTAACACAAAGCTCTTATTTCATCTTTTCTGTATTCGTGTAATCTAAATAGTACACTTAAAAATAAACAAAAACCTAGGAAAAGACAATAGCAGGGAGCAAAACCCCTAAGGAGAAGAACGGTGCAGGGTTTCAGTAGCGGACCTGAGGCGAGAAAACAGCAGGTTACTTCTATGCAAATTAGACCCTCAGTCTTATCTCAATGATTTTTAGCAGGCCATTGTAAGACAGCTCTATAGTGCATTTGGATTGTCTGTGAATGCATTACTTAAAAGATTGGAATACATAGAATCTTCACTTCTTCCTTTTTTGTCCTTATCAAAGACCATTTCATGAATATCTTCTTCAGATATAGGAAAGTCACTTCTTGGAACTGTGAAGCCTGCTAATCAGGTTTTAACCGAGCACCTAAATGCCATGCAGGCTCAGCTGAGTTTACACAGAAACAAATGAGACAATCAACCCCGGCCATAGGCAAATCAATAACCTCCACAGCCGATGTTCGAGCTTGACGAAGTAGATATCTAATCAAGCAGAAGGTTGACTTGTCCACTATTTCTTATAATGACTTATTCCCATGGCATGACTCAGGTTGTGATTGCATTATTCCAATTTAGTATTTGACTCTTCAAAAATAAGAAGTTGCTTGGCTCTCTGTCACATCCATGCCAGAGTTCATAAAAAACATGTCACAGAATATTTTTGCCATCTTGGTGTGGGGAAAAAAAAAGAAAAAAAGAAAAAAGGTGCACTTATTTTAAATGCAAAATAACTCCATTGTTCTCAGACAGCTCTCATCCTGAAGAGTGTTGCTTCAGAGATGCTATGCCACAGGAAAAAGTGGAAGAAATTGTTTTTTTTATTCAAAACTATTGTTTCATGTGTAATCCAACTGCAATAAGAGCTGTACTCATGTAGAGAGAATTTATCATGAGTACGTGACAGCAGCTTAACGAGCAGCATTTTAGTTAATGTATCAGACTCATCTTACAATCTGATGACAGTAAAAAAGAAACTTGCATTTACATTCTGAAATTGTCTGGATTGAGGGACGACGTGAACAAGAATTGGGGTGACCGATATTACTCTTTTCGGCCCATCCCTTTCATGTGGCACAAAAATCGACGGCTGCCACACCAGTGATGTGGTGCACACCTAAATGACACTGAGAATCAGCTTTAGGAGAGGATTCCGTTAAAATGTCAGTCAGTGAGTCACAGGGCTGCAGCGATAGAAAAGTGCACAATTAACCTGCAACAGTGCTGCATGAACAGAAACGCATACGTAGGTGTAACAATCATGTTAGGAGAAATACTGGCAGAAATAAAGGATTTCTTTTTAATCGATGTAATAATTAAGCAACTTGTTGATAAACGCAGTGTTTAAATCTTGAGTGATATAAACAGGGAAATATATGCAACACAAGAAAGTATTAAGATTAATATTTTATATATATATTCTATCGATATCTTTATTATTGTCTTCATGACAGCATGTCTAAGGCATCAATTCCATTTTGAAAAATGTGTTAATCTGCAAAAAGGTAAAATGTTTTTGGATTGAAATGGCTCAAATGGCCTCAGTTCACATATTAACTTGCAACAGAAACTATGGAAGACCAAGTGTGGCTTGCAGAGATGATGGAGGGGGCAGTTGCCATTTACAAAGGCAACTTTTCCTGTGCTTAAAATGAATGTTCCATCAGACAACCCAATTGGGTCAGCCTTCAGTACAAAACAAACAAACTGGAGTAAAATAAATGGTTTATGAGGCTTTTGAGAAAGAATAATTATATTTTGAGCCAATTGTATCATTGAGGAGCCTAAATGAAACATTAAAAAAAGATAGTCAGAGTAAATTATGTTCAAACAGTCTCTGCTCTCTCCAGATTATGAATTTTGAGACTCTTATCCACAATAATGAGGAGGCAGTTGGTTAACCATAACAGTGGGTGTCATTCTGAGCAGAACCAGTATCAACAGATTAATTTATGAAATTTTAAGTACTACTTTTAAGTACTAATTCAAGTATTGTGCAACATGAGAAATATATTTAGGTTACCGACAAAGCAATAGATTTTGATGCCAACAAAGAAGGCTGCAACGTTTGTAAAGGAAAGCTATTATAACCACTGCACAAGAAATAGGCTGAACTTCAGGGAAAATAGGTATTGCAGAATCCTGAACATACAGGAAGTTAGTCAAGAGAAACAGTTAATTTCTTCAAATTTATTTTCATTATTAGTAAAATCTACTTAAAGGATTAAAGAACGGTTTAGGAATGGTAATCACCTTATAATTTCAACCACCAGTTTGATTCAAGTTTGCTTTCAGCGATAACATGAAGTGAGTCAGTGGTCAGCTCTCTGTCCAGTGATGCCAAGGACCCCCATTATTAAAATAATACTACAAGAAAACTAAATAAAGAAAATACATTTGCATCCAGGGATGCTAAGCTGCAACCTTTAGCCTACCCAGTGATTGTACTGTCCAGTGCCCAAAGGTTGAGCTTTTCAGGCCTGAGAACAGTAAAACCATGGCAGTCAGGTCAAATCACCATCAGAGCCCTGGGCTTTCACACAAAATCTGTCCATGCAGCAGTCTCCTGTAGAGGCGAAGCAAGGTGAACAAAGGCGTAAAAATGTTTATCTGTACTTAAGAGCATCAAGTCCAAAGCTTTACATATCGGGCTCATGCAATTGTGAACAGTAGATTGCACACAAACTGGATACAAGACACACAAAAATGCAAGACAGACAAAATGTCCTCTCCATATAAACATGACCAGAATAAGACACATTCCACACTGACAGGTGAATGTATAGTCTCAGTGGAACCTTTTCTAAACCGTTTGCCTTTACATTCCTAAGGCATTTCCTCTCGTGCTTGAGCTGCTTTTACCTACTAAACACGTCAGTGTTTGCACAACTTTAGTGAAAGACCTGACAGGTGAGGTCATAACAACTGTCTTCCTCTCAATGTGCAGGTGAAGCAGCTTATCAAAGGCAACAGTTAGTTCTCAACATCCTGCAACTACAGCCACAGAAACCATCCTCCTAGCATCTCCTGCTGCTGTTTAAACCAAGCTCAGATCAGTGTGTGTTCTGACAGGAAACCAATGATGTGGCAGAAAACAACAAGAAACTTGACTCTAAACTAGGATTTTAGATCAATTCATCTAACCCAGAGTTGTCAATCAATATTTCCAGAGACCAGATATAACTATGGGGTTGGTCAACAGCAGAGCAAAACCTGCATCTCTACATTCCAATGTTGTGTGAGCAAGGTCAAAGACTCCAAAAGGTGAAACATTACAGGAATAGACCAGCTGGGAGAGTATTCTATTTTCTTCTTCTTTTAAAACGCAGTAAACCAGACAGTTGAGAGTTCAGTAAGAACCAAATGTTCTCAAACCTTGAACCTCACAGCTGGTGAGTTGGGTTTAAAAACGGTGGGTAAATGAAGCAGACAGGGATTCCAGAGCTGTAACATGCATGCATCAGAGGAGATAAATGAACATTTAACAGCCTTTCTGTTTCCTCCTTATCTTACACGTCTGACCCTTTCCACTGACAATCTGTCAGGAAGTCAGCTGTCCAAAAATAGTTTGTAAGTATTGAAAATATTAGACACAATGCGTGAGCACTGCTAGGGAAAAAAGTGACTCTGTCCAAATGACAAAGGGTAAAGGTGAAACCAGCCAAAAAAGATAATCTCAATGCGAAGGCGCATGCACACAGCAGCCAAAACAAATCAAAGTGTTCCACAGAGAGCATGAATGCAAACAGACTCAAACCAGCACTTTCTGCAGCTCGCTGAACTTTCACTGCTCGCTGCTCATTTTGGGTGACTGACAGGTTACAACAGGAAAATCTAATACAAGAAAAAAAATGTAGATCATTCATTTTTAAATGACAGCTCCAACTCCATCGGTAACATTGGGGAAACTGACAGAAAAGGATGAGCGCAAGTCTAATAATAAAAAAAAAGAATTGCTTTCATCGCACGCTGTGTTCAACAACATTACGATGACGTAAAGGGCTTATCAAACATAATGAAAACAAAATGAGTTTTTGCTTAGTCTGTGCAGACAGCTTGTGTGGGCAGTGGGAAATTATCTCCCAAATATACACAGAAATCCACCGAGGTGTTTGACGCTTCATAACCATGAGATTTTCTGCCTTCCCCACATCACTGCCTTACAAACACCAAATCTGAGAGGCAACACAGGCTGAACATGGTCTTAGCTTCTCTAAACTTGTCCACTGGATACAAGCAAAAGCGCATTTGTTGGATGGTCATCATCAAAGCCCACGGCTAACTCAGTCACATGGCTGTCAGTCGGAAATTAAAAGCAAAGATCCCTGGAGAAAATCCATCCTCACTGCCATGATATTGCTGGTGGACGGTAGGCAATAAAGACAGACCACAACAACGTACTGAAAGATAAAACTAATTATAGCATGATATATTTTTGCAGGGATAAATGACATTTGTTGCCATTAAAACCCATCTAAAGAGAGAGCCCAAACACGCCACACTCAGATAATATCTGTATTCTAAGTTTTGGATGAAATAAAGTGGCAAATCAATATTTTTAGAATGAAAATGAAGAGGGGGGAAAAAGCAAGTCATGGGGAAAAACTCATTTCTAATTTACGGGTTAATGTATTATGTGCCGTCGCTGGTTATTGCATCCATTATTTACTTGAAAGCAGCACTTCATTTAGCATAAATAGCATCATCACATGTTCAGTGGCCAGCAAAACATACAAATACAGCTTGCATTAAAAAACGCATCTAGACTAGTGAATTTTACAATATGCTATGGTGGATTGTGTTGATTAAAAAAAGGTTACCATCTGATTTACTTATCGAGCATATTTTATTTAGAAAATGTGTAAAAGACCTATTAGACTCTCGCAGACTATAATCCTGTTTCTGAGTATGTGCTACTGCTTACCCCAAGTTACAGTGGAGCGTTTCAGCCTTTTAGACTAGTTCCACTTCCACCGATGTAAGCCACAAGACATTGTGGGACAATACAAACTCAAAGCATACACTTCTGCAGTGCAAAGCATCATGTGTATTTCCATTTGAGAGGAAATCATTAAGAAACTGTATGAAAGTTTGCACAACTTCGACCCAACACAGAGAGCTATGAGGCTGTTCTGCATTTGAGCCATTAGAGAGCTACTTCCAACATAAGCAAAAGGCTGTTAAGGTTCAGCAAATGTGAGTATATAATATAACAGGTGACCAACAATAGAGAACATACATTTAAAAAAGAAAAAAAAAAGTCATCACCCTGCATGATTTTACCTCTTTTCCAGATCATTTTACTATCTGGGTTTGGAAAGTAGAGTGATAGTATGTAAACAGTGAAAATATGTAATGTGTGGTTAAAAGCATAGAGGTGATTTCGATCAAGACCCTCAGTAAGGGAAATGGCTAATGGACACATGGACACAGCCACGGCCTAGTACACACACATCCCCTGCAGCCATGTCCAAATTAAACCCTTCCATTTTTCTTTGGTCCCTTTAACAAAGCTGAAAACTCTCCAACCATGGACAGGAAGAACAGAGATGGAAGCCCTGTTTTATAATCCCAATTTACTCTGCCACCCTTAGCCCACTCACACTGCCTGGATGCTATGCCGATTTCTGACAGCAAGAAGATTATGAAAAAAAAAAGGTGCCATGGGATGTAGGCTTGACTCATTATAAAAGAGTAACCAATTAAGCCAATCAGATGTATACAAGACAGTGGGGTCTGATCTGGTTTCTTCTTTCAAGGAATAAAAATGGGGGGAAATGGCTATGGTGCTCTGATCATTTTATTGGCATCCATCTGACCCAAACAAGCATCTGAGACTGAGTTATGTGCTCAGATTCATCTGGTATCAGAGACGCGGGTATGCACTTCCCTATTCCAGTGGGATGGAAGCTTTAATTATTGGTTCCAACTAACATGATCAACAAGTACAGCAGCCAGGAGCCGATAAAAGCTAAAACAATGTTCAAGATAAATCTGCAGAAGAGCAATCCCCATGAGAAATAGATTCAACACATTCCCCACAGCCTGCTAAACGCTGCTGCGTGGCTGAAGCTCTCCTGGGACAAGTCTGGACACAGAAACACTTCAGTGACAGGAGAGCACACCATAACTTGTACATCTCCACTAGTGACGCGACGGCATGCAGAAATATGCATGTGTGCCGTCTTTTGACGGAAATAAACAGCATTTTTCATCAAATGCTGCAGCCACACATGCATCACAGTGTCTTGTCACCCACTGCCTTGAATTATAACTTTCTCTCACTTTCAAAAATGGCTGTGAATGTTGCAGTTAAAAACGTAAGTAAATAAATATATAAATACCATTCAAGTGTAAACACAGACTTAAATCCAGATTAAAAGCCAGATGCTGAACGATTTAAACGCCGGATAACGGCAGCACGTTACTGGGGAGGTATTTAAACCGAATAACCCAAATTAAGAGTCACTCTCTGAATTTAACCCGTCACATTCATAGTCGACCGGTTGGCTGTAACGCCTGAAGCCATTAAATCAAATTAAAGGGCCTCGTTCCATTGAACCCGAGCTTTGTTTGGGCAACGAGTTGGGAGAAAACAGCGTTGAGACTGAGAAGTCTGAACCGCTCAACTTCTCTTGTCCAGCTGCTGCATTACTCACCTTTAAAAATTATACTCACAAGAACTACTGTTGCTCCGACGGGCAACTTTGGAATCCGGTTCAATTAAACCCCCTCATTTCAAATCTTCCCCAACCCACGACGCGCGAAGTGTGTTGAACCATCGCTAGACGTTAATAATTAACTCTCCAAGACGTTGACCGACACGAAACAAAGAGTCAGCGCATCTGGAAGTAAAACTGTACCGGGAAGCCTGTAGAGCGGGAAACTATGATACGGAGAAGTTAAGAGAGTAACTTACAGCTGGAAGCGGAGCGGTATCCAGAGTTGTCCGGTGAGGTGAACGCGGGGCGTCGTAACAGGGAGTGGGCAGAGCGGTTAGAGCTCCGCGCTTTCACAGATCCTGGAGCAGCTAACGCTGCGGCACCGTAATAACCCGCTCTCAAGACAAGACGCACATCGGAATTTATATTACCGTACCACATGGACCAACAACTCACCGTCACGACAGGTTGACGTCCAGTTGATTTTCCACTGAAAAGTCAATGTCTCTACTGTGTTGCAAGGAAATGTGTGTCAAAAAACAATTCCATCAATTGTGTGTAGACGTAAATTTCGCAGTTGTAAGACCCAGGTTAGTATCTCCGAGATGAACGTGGTTTGATCCATATCAGCTTGTGGATCGACAAAGACGAATAATAATAATAATGAAAATAACAGGCCAAGATTTATATTTTAATTAATATTTAGTTAAAGTGATTTCTTGGCATAGCATTGGTATCATTTACAGTAATTAAAAAACGTTTGACTATCAAAATATGTTTGGTTCGATTTTTTATTTTCTTATTCATTGATAGTGAACGCTAAAGGACCCATTGTGTTTTGGATTTCATTCAAGCAAATTGATATGAACAGAAGGTTCAGGTGTCTAGAATTTTAAGAACTTCTTGCATTTCATTAAATTCTTTATCTAATACTCATGGTCCTGAGGCCTGCAAATGCTCTCAGTTTCCTGTCAACGCATGTAAACATAGATAGATAGATAGATAGATAGATAGATAGATAGATAGATAGATAGA
>JABUIW010000072.1:6271896-6389707 GCA_013363375.1 Menidia beryllina
AGATAGATAGATAGATAGATAGATAGATAGATAGATAGATAGATAGAAAGCCTGAGAGGAGTTGTTATTCATTCCATTCCAGGGTTATTTGCCTGCAATCTTCTGCCTCTACTGCAGCAGCTGTAATCATACTGTACTCTGGGTGTTAATAAAACAAGCTCCTTGGCTTTGCACATAGGTGTTGAATTAGTGTTGGAGAAAATACCACTGAGGATTTGTTGGATGTTGTCAGCAAAAATGAAAAAGGAAAGCTCTATGTCATAAAACACAGATTTTTGTGAGACAAACAACTCACACGTTTCTGTATATTAAAAGGTTGAGGCGGAATAAACTATGCTTTTTCTTCATCGTGTTAATTTAAATCTTATTTGACATCATGGCCAAAAGAAAATTCTTAATCCTGTTGTTTTCCCTTTGTTGTGATATGTTATGAGATATTAAGGCTATTCTGCCAAAAAATGAGAAAAAAATCTTTGGATCATCTCACTGGTTTGTGGCTGATTAAACTGAATCTAAACGTCACAATGTGTGAATCTTTTGTACAATGCATTCATTCGTTCAGCTGACGAACAATCACATGTTACATGCAAAAAATAGTATGAAATTTGAGCTACAGGCACCACGATGACTTGACTCTAGTGTTACATTTTACATTCTGGTTCTCCTCCCAGTGCAGATCATTTCTTTTGTACTGGTTCAAGCCAAGCAAGAGCCCACTGAGCATGCACCATATGATCATGCAGCCAAAGTTTTGCCTTTTCTTGACAACCTACCTTTGAAAATGCATGTTCACGAAAGAAAAGGGTTTCCCCATTGATTAATAAAGTGAGCTGTGAGAATATTTTTATCAATGGATACCTGTGGCAAGCTGACATTTCAACTGTACCAATATAAAAAACGTTCTTCTGATATTTGTCAGAGCACTGGCCCCTCAAGGGAAACAGTGACATTTAAAAAGGAGCAGTGATGGCAGCAGCTGCATGTCACAAGCGGACAGCAGTCCAGCCCAACAATAAGAAATAAGGAAGACAGAAAATTGTGGGCGATGCAGTGGGCTTAGTATAGCAGTGTGAGGAGAACAAGGATGCAGTCACATATGGGGGAGAATATGTCTTGCTGGAAAAGATATGAGTTTTTAGACAGGACTGCTCTCTCCTTTATTGTGCTCATTTCTGTACCATTTTCTCTGCCATTTTTAGCCTGGAGACACATCAATGTACACATGCACTTTTGCAATTTGTGCAATGAACAAGAAAATATGGGTTTTAAGAGATGGGGCTATGTATGGGGGAGGCATGTGTGCTTTGTCTTCACCCACACTCAAACCTGTCAAGCAAACAACACAGATCTTCCACCCCCATCATGCAGCAACCAATCGGGGGGCCGTTATTATGAAACGCAATTTCTTTCCTCCTCTTTTCCAAGTGAGATTGTTCAACAAGGTATTTGTTGATATGGAATGAGCGGAAGGAGATATAAAACCCAGATTGTTTAATCATTTTTTTGTTCATTAGGAGTACAAATAAAAATAAGACATCACACGGCATCCAACATGATAAGCAAGTGTTCGTTATCATCGTTTCAATGCTTAGTATGCTAAACACAGCAGTAGCCGTTAGTGACAGAAAATTAATGTTATCAGCTCCCTTCCAGGCAACCTACTGATGTTAAGCAGCACTCCAATCGTTCATCTTAAATTCTCCTGCTGTGTCTTAACGCATTTACTTTTAGAGGAGGGCAATATTTCTCTATCTGGACTGAAAGAAAACATCAAGTGTAAAATGAATGACAACAGTGATTTCTGTAATTGAAATAAATGAAAGAATCAGCCAACCCCATCCACAGCCAATGATATCAGGTGAAAAGACATGCTGAGGAAAAGAGGCTCTTGACTCAGAGACATTCGCCTTTTTGTTGTTTAAAGGAAACGTTGCCGTTCCTCATAAAGTTTATTGTGTTGGGAGTGCAGCTGCCCCTGTGGTTGTGACGTCTAAAAAGAAATACAGGGAGTAGAGGGGTGGAGGGTGAGCAACAAGCAGGAGTCAGCTGTGTCTCGGATTTGGCTTTTTATTCGTGACAATCTCGCATGAGGCTGTGCAGCTGCTAAAGAGTGGACAAAGGTGAAGGTCAAGTAAAAGCCCGGAGTAGCTTGGAGCTGTGCCTCTCGTCTCCCCGCTGCTCTGTCAGCACAAACAACTTGTTAACCTGACTTAGATCAGTTTGGACATCTGCTCAGTCAGTTAATAATTTCATAGGGTTCAAATTTTTGTCATCATAAGTTACAGTGAATAAGAGTGCTATAGTTGTGTTGCACAGTTAAAATCTACCTTATTTTGCAATACGTGCACATAACCTAAAAAGAAGAGGCAAACAGAAACAGCGTGTAATATGAGTGAGCTTTCATGGATTTTGGTTAATGCGTATGATCTCAGCACCGTGGCTTTCCATCTAATGGAAACAATAGTGTTCCCTTTTTCAAGTATAATTAAATTTCCTCTGTTCTCCAGCCAAGATCTATTTTAAGAACCAACCAGTAGAAAATGATTAATCCAACTGCGGGCTTGATTTAGATTTGGGGGTACTTTATTTCCCAGCTGTGACTGTACAGGTGGGAGAAGTGTTTCAGATCAGATTTTACAACCTAATTTTTTCACCAAGATGAACAACGTCCTGGAGGTGTTACAAGTAAAAATGAAAAAGCAAATAGCACAGGGAAGGGGACTTTAATTTCAGGTGTCTACAGGTTTCAGCTTTAGGAAATGCTAATCATTGAACTAAAAACTGATTAATTCTAATTCATTCTGTTTTGAAATTAAAAGAGGCACTGAATGTGCCATTACTTGAATGAATACACAAAAAAGACCTGATTAAAAAAACACTGTTTGAACCTTGTACGCCAATAAATCTAAGTGTAATTGATCATAAAAACACCCACATTTGCTGATCCCCACAAGATGCCGGCCCAAGGCAGTTCAATATTTCTATCTGGTTGAAAGATTCTTTTCATGCTCAGTAATGATTAAATGACTTTCTGCACTCAGCACTTTCAAATTTCCATATATCTTGACATGATGGAATAAAGGAATCAGCACTGTTTTTATCCTCCTCACAAGGCTATGGGGATGCACAAGCAAAGAAACGCCAGCATGGACAGGAACAGACCATCCATCAATTTATTGTCTTCACCTCTTATTCCTCGTAGGTTCATGGGGGGCCTGGAGTCTGTCTCTGCTGCCTTTGAGCGAGAGGCAGGCTGCACCTTGAATAAGTTGAAACAGACCAGAATTTAATATGTTGCTGAACTTTCTTTCAATGTGATGGTACTTTTATTGAGACACAGCTTAGAAGGAAAAAAAACCTGTGTCAGAAGAGATCGAAGCAGAGTCGGACATGAAAATAGAAACAGCATACTGTGATTTGAGCACAATTTGAACACATATGACGGCAAAGAGCATAGAGACAGCAAATCAAGGGGAAAAAAAGAAATGAAAGGGGAAAATGAAAAAAAAATGGAATGAAGGAACACCTCACACTCAGCAACATAATAGCAGCAACGAACTGTAATCTTTTAGAAGTAAAGCTGTGGTTACATAGCTACACAGCATTTCCGAGTAGAAACTGCAAAGAATGTAAGGAATCCACCATCTGCATGATTAAGAAATTCAGAGAAAAAGATAAGGGTAAAAGGAGCTGGAAAATACTGCGGAATTTCCACGATTCTCAGCTCATTAGATTGTCAGCAAAGGATAAGTTAAACTGTAACATGGAGACAGTACATGTGAACAAGATCCAGAAACACTGCTGTCCTCTGGGCTTCATCACAGTAAAATTTACTTACATTTCCATGACCAAATATATTTTGAGGTGCTGTTTAAAATATACATAAGAACAAAATACAGTGACCTGTTTACGAAAAAAATGTGTTTTCTCTTTCAGTATGACTGCAATGTAACCTTGTAAAAATAGGAATGGGACTGGAAAAGTTGTAAAATACTCAAGAAACAAAAAGCTAAAGACGTTTCGACAAGGTTAGTTAACTGACAAAATGTCAGTGATAAGTTGCAAGAGTGAACTATGTAAACCAGTGACTGTAACACCGGTGAATTCCAAGCAACATTTTGTGCAAATACATCACTCTTAAATGTCAAAATAGGGCCGTAAAACCTTTGACTAAGATAGGCACAGCATGTTTACATTAATGTGTCAGCAGTATCGGTCATTATCCACAGCACAAGAACAGCTTTTTATAGATTCCAAAGCCTGCTTACAGTGTAACACACACCCCACAATATATGAATACATCATTTCAATATCACACAGCTATTATATGCATCAAATTAAATGAGCCTCCGACTAATCTATCACGACTTGAACAAACACCCCGAAGCTTGTGAATGTCTATCATTTGTATTTCTAGAAAAACTAACTTGTGATGTGCTAACTGTACTGCTAGCTTCTTAGAGTTAAAATGTAGGCTGGGTCAACCAGTCCCATGCCATGAAATCTAGCTGAGTTTCAGACGATTTCTCCTGATCAAAGATGTTCTCATGTAAAGGCACACATTGATTTGTCCTCTGTCCTGCTGACAGGAGGGTGGCTGTATCGATGGGGTGGAGAGAACTGAGCGTGCTGTGTCTTTCTATCCTCTCTAGCAAGGGGGGAAATGAGAGCTGGGTTGACACTTTGGAGGTTTCAGATGAAAATATAACTGCTCCCAAAGGATACAGAGGCACGGATGACCCCTCTCATACTTCCTTGTTCTTTGTCCAGTTCTTCTTCGCCAGATTTCGCTTTCCCTTTGAAGCAGAGTGAAAGGCCATATTTGGAATGATTAGTGTTTTCAGATTTGCCAACTCAAATTTCCTGCAGCCTTCTGGACCTAAAATCCTATACTCCAAGGGAAACGGGACTTTCCATGGAATCCAAACCACTAATGGAAAAAACGCAGACGACTTAACTTTGTAGTAGCTCCTGTCAAAGTCAGATCCAGTCGCGGATCTGTTTCTATGTCGTCTTTTTTTAGACAACAACGTTCACAATGTTTGTGTTCATATTGTGTTCATATTTCCAAATCTCTAAATTAATGTGGACACCTGTCTCAGCAATCTCAGCAAACTGGTGTAAAATAATGCATTAAGTTAAAGAAACTGAGGAAGCCAAAAATTAATGCTGTTGGCCTTACAGGCTCTGTGCTTTGGTGCTAAATATAAAAAACACAAAGTAATCAAGTAATCTCAACATTATCCTGTCAAAAGCACATACTTTTACGAATTCTACGAATTTTTACAAATGAAATATAAACTACATCAAGGTCAAGCCAACTTGTCTCAGTCAGTTAAAATCTGGAAGGCTGGTTTGATATATTTCATATCTCTGTGTGAACTGGCCATGTTTCCAGAGAGAATGAGCAAACATCTGAAATCCTTTATGCTTTGACATTATGTATGGTGTTAAGCAACTCAACATTTCTATGCTGATTTTTTGTTCAGTTAGATAGGAAGAGAGCACGTGTATAGGGACAGCATCTTGTTCATTATGATAAACAAAAAGATTTCTAAAATGATGTGTTAAATCTTTGAGAGTTATGTATCAGTAATGCATTAAGTGGTGAATTATCTGCATTTAAGTAGTGCCTTTAACTTGTGATTTATGAGGTTTTTACAATAGATTTTCAGTTGGGTATCCAATCATGAGCCTACTGATAGAGGATAACAACTTTGCCCACTAAGATATGGTGGATCCTCATGATATCATATCCAAATAATGGGCTGCCACCATCTCTCTATTATTAAGATGCAATGGTTTCAGAATAACCCCAAATGCCTTCACAATATCCTCAGGGCATGAACACAGCATCTGCTGCTGAGTCTGAAGAATTCCCTGACTGCTCTCAGACGAAACATTGCTGAGCTGAAATTTTCCATTGCATTGGCTTAGTAAATTGAACGTTTTCATCCTAAATATCAAACTCAAGTTGTGGTTGCTCAAAACGCCATGGAAACCATTCATCAGTCCTAACTTGTTTTAGCTTTGTAATGCAATCTGGGTCACAATTTACAAAGAAAAATGAAAGCATCTAAAATATTGAAACCACTAATTCAAAATTTTTACCTTTATAAATTTTGAGATTCATCTTCGTGGTACAAAAATGTATTTTATAAAATAATTCTAAGCATATTTTTTTCAACAATCCTCTAAAAAAAAATCATAGGTGATATTATAATGTTGATTATGTTTGCTGAAACCTGGGGTATTTCTTAGCCCTGTAACCCAAAATTCAGTGTAAAAAATTAATAGATGCACGGATAAAGCAAGGGAAAATTAAAACATTCTGAATGATTGATGAATTTGGGTTAAAAGACACAAATGTCTAAACATGGTTCCCTGAAAAAGGATTCTTATTATCATGGAACATCTCCCCCTCAATCTATACTAAAGGGGACAGTAAGTTGTGCTTTTCCTGCCTCTCAAATCAAAATCCACTCTCTCTTTGTGATTGGCAGGTTGTTTATAGAGAGATTATAGTAAGTAGCATTTCTACATAACCAGTGTTGTCTAATGCAAAGTAATAAAACCTCAGTCGACCACTCTTTGTGGTCAACACCTACACACCTGTTACAAAGTAACAAGAGAAACATATGTTCCAAATGTCTGCATAACTAAAATGTGGCGAATTTTATAATAAAACGTGTGACCTTTACATTAGTAAGGGCCCTCTCCTTCTCTTCTGTAGTTCATTCACTGGGGTCATTTATAACCAACCTCAAGTGACAGGCAGGGATAGAACATGAGCTCAAAATGTATTTGGCTGGGACCAGCCAGCAGCCCCGGGGACTAAGAACCCATTCACATTTTACCACGAGACTGAATTTGAGATGTGAATAAATCACTCAAGTCAGCAAAAGCTCAGAGGAGATAAATGACAGAGTGTGAGAGGGCGACAGGGAGGGCGAACGGGGAGAAGTCATTATGCGCCAAATCAAAGTTCAAGTGAAAAACACAGAAATTAAACTATGAGACGGCTGACGAGTTCACCCTAATGAGCATGCTTCTGTTTGCCTGATTTAGAGACATAATAGTGCAAAACATTTGCCACAAATAATCGCCCACTCGCTACATAGACAGTGAAAAAGCCACCTCATTTAATGCTAGTCTGTGAGATTTATGGATTGATGATCCCCCTCCTACATTATGTGCACTGGTGTAATTGGCGTCCATAAAAAACCCAATCATGTCATGATTCATAAAGAATGTTTCTGTCTGAAGGCACACAGAGCACCATAACAATTACCTTGAAAACAGCAAACTTTTCATCTCCACCAGCAATGGATAAACACCCGAGACAAGCGGAAGTTAGCCCCCGGAGGAAGCCTGGGGGAAATATGAGAGCCCCTGCACCAGAATGGCTCTGATTGCACTAAACAGATTGGATGTTCTCATGCAGCTCTGGTTGCCTCATCAACCGGTCACACTGCCGCTATGTGTGGAAATGTCAAATGTGTTCTCATTCCCAGTCGTTCATTTCCTCTGAAAGAGACATGCATCTTCTCTGAGTCAAAAGAACCCCGAACTTTGATGACGTAGGTGTAAAGATGAATGTGGTGATATGCTGTATCTCCCACATCCACTGTGAGGAGTTGAGCTAACATAATAAGCGAGTTGTTGTTTATTCACAGCCATTCATTTACCATTTGCAATAAAATAACCACAGCAAGTAACTCATCCTGTTATTCATTTTCCAATTAAGGTTCCCCGGCTGAACCTTTCTGATTAAGCTCTGTTGGACTGCCAATGGCCGGCTGTGGCCATCATCACCAGAGACTGCCCGGGCCTCTCTCTCCTTTTCATATCTGATTGTGTGAGGCTGTGAAACTGCTCCAAATCTGACATTTATGACGTTTGTTGAGAACTTGTGGAGCTGTTTTTCAGGAAGTGGTGTTGCATGTAGAAATCTGAAAAACAATGTATCTTTTTTTTTTTGTCTCTTTCTTTTGCACAACATTTTGTAACCGACAAACCGAAAGCAAGACCGCGAGCGCCGAGTGTGTCAGAAAACACAACCCTTCCATTAAACGTTGAAACACTATTGAAGAGCATTAAGCAAGCTGTTTCACTTTTTGTCAGTTATTATTCCGAAGCTGCCTGACATACATTTATACTCGGCAAAGAGATATTTATGGTATGGGGCAGCTACTTCTGAATTTTGAGGTCAGTGATCAATTATTGACACCACACTTATGGTAACTGCAGTTAATGTCAATAAGCTGTACAAACATCAGCTTTGTTAGTCATTGTTAGTACACCAATTGAGAACAGACTCTGTGGTATTCTACCAATACAGACTGAACAGCTACACGCCCTCTGAAAGGAGCTATAATCGTCTGAGAAACCCAACTGAGTAATCAGTGTCAATCACAGTTTAAATTGTGGCTTTCTTAGATTTGTAGATCAACTTTAGCAAGGGTTCTATAGGTTTATCAGACATTCAACCATCCATTTCCATCTCCAACAAATCTTTAAGCACATTTATGAGTGATTAAACTCACAAATAGTAAAACAGTGCTTCAGATACTTCCCCTACAGCAATGTCATCATGTTCTAATAAACAGGCTTTAAATTGTGATGAGATGCAATTAATTACACATTCCTCTTTAGTTCCCCAGAAACGGGCACAAAAATGAAAGAAGTTGTCACCGGCTGCTCACACTATCTCTTTCTGTCATTATGGATATTCCAGGGTTTTCTATGCTAAAGGACTAAATAAAGAGGGAATTTAAGCCCATTACAATTGAAAGAATTCAAACAGATTTAATCAGGACCTGTTCTCAGATTTGCATGGTTAAGTATAATTTTTTTTTAAAGTCTGTTTGCCTGTCACTAAAGCAATCTCTGACCTGTTGCAGTTCCACCACACCACTCTGCCAGATTGGAGTCTCAAATGAAGCTCATGCACAAGTTCAATGAATTATTGAACCTTTTTATCTGCTCATTTTCTGGTTTGTTGCTTTTCATCTTGCAGCACCTTTTACTTCCCTTTCCCAGTACTCTTGTTTAACTTTTCAGTCTGATCTTTAGTCTATATAAAAGTCTATATTCTGATCTGCTATTCACATCTCTTCACCCCCCCCATAAAAAAATCATGTGACAAATCTTCTATCTCCCATCTCTGCTGATCAACTGCCATTGTCTCAACTCCACTGGGTCCTATCTGAACCCTTCATTTGTTCATGTCTCTTCTCCACATAATTTTTTTTAAATGTTTGTACATTACTGGATTTTGTTTCTTATTTTCATTCGTTCAACCTCATTGAACAGTCAGAAACTGTCATGTAAGGTCAAATAGTCTTTTGCAGTGAACCGACACACTTCCAGTGTATTAATGGAAAACAAGTTGTGGGATTCGCAGAGACGATAGCTGCTTTCATTTGTCTCTCTGTAGGATTTAAACCACTCTAACAGTTGTTGAAATCCTACTTTGGCAAAAAATGGAATTCAAATGTCACAAAGAGTAATCTCCACATGTTTAACGCTTTAAACAAAAACAAGAGGCATAAAAATGCTGTGGCAGATCTGTATTTGTTTAGCATAAAGTGAAGCCTCTTTTCTCACTAAAGACGCTGGTAACAAGAAGCAAAATGAATGGCAGAAATCATAGAAAGGGGATTCAAAGTTCATTTCATTGCAACATTGTAGTATTAATAAACCATCCATCACTCTAGTATTGAGGACGGACACAGATGAAAGCCACTTTTGCTAATACATTTATTCATGTAGATGTAATTAAAACATTTCACACTTTCAAAAGAGAAATGTATGACTTGAAAGCTTCTCATTTGCCTTTTTCCCAGACTTTAATACTCAGTCACTTAACTTTCCACCTAATTGTCTTAATATTTCTGTCTTTTTCTGCAGTCTACTGATTAGCCATCAGGCTTAGACCTCATGTTTCCCATTAAATACAAATTAGAACTGGCAGAGGGAAAGTTTCCATATTTTGAATTAGTCATTTACAATTTTATTGCTTCTATCTACAAAAAAAGATAACACTATAAAAGGCCAGGTACCTTTCACACTCAAAATATCTGTGCAAATGTTTGGTGGAGGAGAGGCATTTTAAGCATATATTTATATTCAATCCCTGAATGAAATCCAACAAAAAAAGTCTTCTCAAACTTTACACTTGTACCAAGCAGTAGACGGCTCACTATAAAAGTGGTCATGATGTAGGGTGTTTGACAGCCTGAATCCTACGGACAAACACACCCTTGAACACGACGACGACTCCCAAGTCACCTCCTGAGGCTCTGTCTGCCTCTGACCCACAACCTGACCTTCCCTCAGAGGAGCCGAATGAAGAGAATACCAGCTCGGGCGTATGAATAAATAATGCTCCAGATAGCCCTGATATGCTGTGAGATGATGGATCTGGAGACTGCAGCTGTGTGGGACCGGGGAGACGGACAGGCATCGCAGCTGAGGATGGAGAATGCAAAACAAACGCCACTTCTGTTTACTCTTAATGTGTTAACATGTTAACCACTGAAGGGCAAAAGCGTCACACGAGAGATACAGATGTCTGCTAGATACTGAATTTCAACGTCCAGATATTGAACATTTGTGTGAAAATCACCTGATAGGGCCAAGACGCACGGACACGAGAGACTTGGTTTTCAACCTGTGGTTATTTCGTCCCTCCTGCCTGGCTGTCAGACTGACGCAGAGGGAGGGTAAATCGATTTGCCTGGGGAAAAGTGACGCGGAAGAACCGGCACGCCAGCCGACAATAGGCCCATCACATCTCAGCTCTCAGATTTCGACAGATCTTGCCAAGCCTGGCAGGTGACTGTGTGAGATGTGAATCCAGGCTCACCTGAGCTCGCGCTCGTTGCCATGCCAACGGAAGATGTGGCCACATGGGTGTGCGTCGACCGTGCCGACCCCTGGCCATACTCGCATACGAGTGTTTCATTAGAAATACTCTGTTAGATGTAAGCCAGGCGATTGGCTTTTAGTCGTATCATCTCCACTGTTTCAAAAGTGTCAGTTAAAATTTCCCATCCATCCCACCAGATGTTTTCAATCCCAAATCGTTTTTGACACTAACAAAATCCATTCCCTGCAGGCCTTAGCTGTTATGGGATTGCATAGATGTTCTCATGCAGACACGGATAAATCTATTGAGAGATTCTTCCCCTTTGAAGGAATTATGCAAAAGGAACAAAGAGATATCTAAATTGCTTGGAGAACTGTGTCCAGTGCTCTCAGTTTAGTCATGTTAAGCTTGTACAGTGTTCTGCTGTGCACTTCGTCCAATGTAAGCTCAAATAAAAAAAGTGACTTACCTCGGCCTGTTGAGTTTTATACAGCCCCTAATGGAGCAACAGTAAAAACATAAAACAAAAGATATAAATGCAGCTTTTCACACAGTGAGTGCATCTGACACAGGCCCAATCACTCTCTCTGACACATGCTGATCCACGAGACAAAGGTTGACTTGCTTGGCAATTTCCCATGAAAGTATGCACAGTGACGCGGTTTCCAGCCCCAGGTCAGGAGCCAATCTGCACGCCGCCGTTGCTCCCAGTTGAATAACAAACAAAAGAAGCCTCCCGTTTCACTACGTCAAACGATGGAAACAGCACACGATTTCACCCTGAACTTGAAGTGATTCAACATCAAACAGATCCAGCACAATGTCAGCTGGTGCATGGAGAAAGACAGAGAAGAAGAAGTTAAATTCTGTGGCATTAGACAGAGTGGAAGTTCTTCTGCCAATTTCATCCCGCTCCACTTCCTTGGTTTTGACTCACTTGTTGAACACTTTTATTAAGCACTGCTACCAAAAGAAAACTGTCTTTCTCCATCTAATTTGATCTGTTTATCTGATGTGGAGAGCTTAAGTGAAAAGAATTATACATTGATGAAATCATCAAACCATTTTAGTCATCATTCCTGAAGCTTGGGGGAAAAGCTGTATCATCTGAGTAATCAATCAGAATATAAACCTTTTTGTAAGCACAAAAACCAGACAGAATGTTATCTGCCCACATACTACAAGGACCTGGTCTCAGAAGGCTTACAGGAGTCAGTGTGGCTTTGAGGGCCACTGGATGAGAAGGAAGAGCTGAATTTAATTAAGTGTCTGTTAAAGCTTCCTTCTCTCACTGGCTCTCAGACATGCCTCACCTCTCGCCTTCATGTGCCAGCTGGGGGAGAGGGGAGAGGAAAGCAAAAAGCTTGTGATTACCTTTGGATCATGCCGCTCCGAGTGTGAAATTGTTGTCATGGTCAAATGATGCACCTGTGTGGATTTGAGTCTCAAAGTAAGGGTTTCAAACAATTCTAAATGGGTACATCAGAGGGGGACAAAGACATTTTTGAGATGTTCGTTATTTGAGATTAAAAGTCAACAAGCTCTGTTCCTTGAGATCTGTTGTGCAAGCTCAGGCAGGACTTCAGTTGCTTTCCATTCAGCCCTTTACGGCTATGGTACATTTCCTACTGTAACAAATGAATTTTTACTGGACAGCTGTCGGTGAACCTTTGAGTCTCCACTAATCATCCTGGAGGAGTTCTATAATCCTCCTCTATGACGTCAATGGCACAGACCCCTCAGTATGAATAAATGAGCCTTAGACTTGACAATTTAGCATCTGTTTACGTCTGTGATGCTATATGGAGTCTAAGCCAAAGGCAATGTTTGGTGTCAGAAGGCTCGCTGGCAGTGGGGGAGGTGAGATTTCAAAGTTAGCACGTGTTGAGGGACAACACCTCACCCACACCTGTGGTTCTGTTTGAACTCCAATGGGGATGAATCCCCAAATGCAGGAATAAAGACCTTTGAGAGTTTGTTTTTTTATTGCAATAAGTGATCGTAGTACAGACATACGTCGAGAAGTAAAAATTACTTGGTGTATAAACTGCACAATAATAATAAAAATTCTAATCCAAGTTAAATTGGTCTTTAATGATTGCACTGTTTTTACAACTGTAGTCTGTAGGATTTCCACATTTTTTAAAAACCAGTGATAACTAAAATTATATCAAAATCACATTAAGAAATTTTGTAAGGTAACAGTGTATATAAATGTATAAGTAAATATTTTTAGAAAATTACACAGTGGCTAATTTTAACACAGAGAAGAAAAAGAGCATAAAAAGGTAAAATCTTGCTTTTTCTTTGCAATTTTTCAGCAGAACTGAGATGCCAGTCACGTATGATTTACGACCGGAACAGATCACAGACAGCCAGGTGCGTTTTTGACACCGAAAAGGCAGGAAATAGAGGGTTAGAAAACCTGTGCTTGTAAGAATGCAATAAACCAAGGCTGCCCCCTGGTGTCACATTAAAGAATGACACACCACCCTCTTCGAAGTCGACAAACACTCCCACCCTTTTCAGCCCGTCTGCTTTCACAGGAACTGCTTCCTTGTTATGCACAGCTTCCACTTTCCTCTTGTCGCAGGCCAGGCACCAGGAGTAACCGTTGAAGCCCAGACGGGAGCTGTCCTTTTGGCCTTTCCTTTCTATCTGACCCTCACACACCCCTACCTTCCAGCGGCCGTCATCCATGGACACTTCCACCTCCCAGTACCAGCGGCCCCCCTCCAGGGGACCGGAGGCTAGGACTTGTGGGAAGGAGCTGAAGCGGGCCTCGTGCTCCGCGTAGGCCTGCTGGGCCTCGCTGTAGGTCACCCTCCTGCTATCGTCGGACAGCTGCAGCTTTGGATGGGCTGTGTCTGCATCCAAGACCGGAATGGTGCCGTCTGCATAACGGGAACATTTAGAACTTAGAGGATACACTGAGTGAACATAGAGGGAACACAGAGCAATTGAAAGTGTCACTTTTCTTACACAGCAGCGTGTAGAGGTCTCTGTCTTTGCCTGGCATGGTGATGACCACGGTGTCCAGGCGTTTCTCTGTCCACTTCTGCAGACAACTCAGGCGGGCGCGGTCCACTTCCTGTGGGTCCTCACACTGCTCCGTAAAGTTTCCGGTGTTTGCAGACCTGGTGAGGACAGGCAGAGTACAGATTAAAGAGATCCAGTTCCCTGTGTAACATGAGTCTGAAATCGCTGCAGCAGATATACACTGTGTCTAAAGAAGTGAAATCACTTACAGTTGGGAAACCTTGCTGTATTCCTGCAAAATCAAAAACAGGAAAGCAAAGTTTTTTTGTCAAAAAATGGAGCGACCTGACAGCAATCCTTCCGTTTTATTGTTTGAGACAATAGACAAACTGACCATAATGAAAGCCTGGTCCTGCACGTGTCTGTCTCCCTTAGTATCAGCGAGGCCCTCCAGTGAGTGGAGGCCATTTTGAATGGACTGCAGAGAGCTCTGGAGGAGGCTGAGTTTGTCCGCGAGCCCTCCCAGGACCTTGGCCTCCTCCTTCATCACACACTGAAGAGCCGATTGCTCCTCCTGCTCCAAAGCCTCTCTGATTGCTGCATACTGCTGCTTCACCCCCGCTCGTGCCTCGCTCAACACCGCCTGAACGAAAAGACACAGTCTAACCTACTGACCCGTGACAATGGAATACCCAGTTGTGGATTTGATTGATAACCACAATGTATGAGGTATTGTTTTTCTATTATTCATTTGCCTTATGGAGTTGTGTGAAAATCTGGATATTTCATCTGGATATCGATCGATAGGCACGAAGATAATAGATCTATGGCCACAGCCTTCATCTTACTTGACAGGTCTCTTTCATCTGTGAGAACTCAGCCACTCTAGTCTTCACTTGCTGCTCAGCCTCCTGTAGCTGTTTGATTTCGTCTTTTAAGTTTGCCTGGAAAATAATAGAGGATTTATTAAGGTTAAAATGTTTGAACCACAATAAAGCTTTGGACAGTAGCATACTATTTCTGCATGCATCACTCCTCCAGCTTTTCTGACTGAACACATTCAGTTTTGCTTGACCCACAAGCATATTTCGATAGAAGCCGTCAATTTGGTCCATATGTAGGTTAAAAAAAGTGTTAGATAAGCTTCAAATTGGTTCTTTAGTCTACATGAGTCTAAGGGAAGCACTGCATCATGTTCCATCAGTGTACAGTAGAATCCTGTGTGACCTTTAAAAGCATTACATTGGTTACAGGTTCGTTACTAATGCGCTGCAGAACTCACCCTCAGCTCTCTCTCTGCCTCCCTGATGCTGATGCAGACGTGGTCGCGGTGGGAGCCGATGACAGTGCACACGGTGCACACACACACTCCACACTCTCGACAATAGATGCGGTTTATCTCCTGATGCTCCAGGCACCTCCACAGGGAGATGTCCGCCATGGGGGGAACCAGGGTGTGGTTTTGGAAGACTGTAGACTCCAGATGGGGACGCAGGTGTTCTTTGCACATGGACGCCCCACAGACCAGACATGTCTTCACCGCCGACTGACACCCAGATTTAGGGCAATAATGACAGGGGACAGGGCCCGGGTTTCTGCTCTCCGGCCTGAGGAAGATGCCACCTCGCTCTGCGGACGTCGAGGCAGATGCGGGACCCTTACTGGGAGTGAAAGGAGGTGAGGACTCATTCCCTTGAAGGGAAGGTTTCTTAGAGGAAGCATGATTTCCTGTCACATGTGGTGTTGTCTTTGGGATTGCAGTCAGGGGTGTTTCACACAGATCTACTTCACTGGAGCTGTCAGATTCATCCAGTGTGTCTGACTTACGTCTGATCCTCTTAGCATTTCTGTCATAATTCTCAGGGGTGGCTCCATCGTAAGACTGTGCAGATACGGGGTCCACTGATTTCTCAGGTGTCTCCTGGACAGATGACTGCACGGGCTCGCCTGACGAAGACGTGGCGGCAGTCTCAGTGTCGTTGGGCCGCTTTTGAGGAGAGTCCACGGTTGACCGCTTCGCAGGTTGCTCTGAAACAGGTGTGCTGGCCTTTCTCTTCCCAAGGAGTCGACTTGTCAGCGAGGGCCTTCCAAGCATTGAGTCATCGGTACTGGGCGTGCCTTCACAGGATGCAATACAAGCATAGCAAAAATGGTCATGAGAAGCGTTGGTGTCGCTGGCATTTCTGCTGCGACGCTGACAGACAGTGACGCTGTTAGGTCTGGTTATGCGCTTAAATCCACAATGGAGATCTAAACAGATATCCATCAAATTGAACAGTGGCTGAACAGTTGGTACTATTTAACAACAGTAAGAGGGAAGGTCACAAATAGTCAGAAGACTGTAAAGAATAACATATTTCTGTCAATTACGTTGTAGGTACATTACTTGAGAACTCATCCCATAAGTGGTCTACGATCATTTGGTCAAAAGTGAACACAGATTCAACTTTACTTTGACATAATTCTTAAATAAAAAGCTTTAGTTGGTTATTATAGGCAGATAATAGGATCCTGCTCCAGATGATGAAGCATTTTTGCTGAAAATATATTGAACATATTAACATATATTAAACATCAAAAGTTATTTGTTTTCTCCTCTTATGACATGTAAAGCCTCACTAAACATGGTTTGAAGACAGTTACCTTAAGATAGCTAAGAACAGGCCCAAATTTCATTAGGTAAGACCAAACCTTGTTTGGGGTATTTCAGAGGCAATTGAATTTTGTATTATTTTTTTAAAAAGTCATTTCGTTTGTGACCCATCATAGTTTATGGTTCTCTAAAACGGTGTGTACTATGATTAGGCCAAATGATAAATAAAATAGTGGCATAATATTATAAGTCAAATTAACTCAAATGGTTTGTGTATTCATTGCCGTATTATGCATGGAAAAGATATGCTTTTGTGACAGGAACCAATAACTTTATATTCTAAGATTTTTCTTAGATGGGAAGCATTACGGTTTCAGTCATACATGTTGTGCATACAGGAAAATGGTGCATTTTAATGATATTACTCATTTGACGACGTCCAGTCTTAAACAATGGTCACTTCCGGAGAGGAAGTCTCGTCAATGGACTGTAACATGGTCAGACCTGCAGATAACCGGGCTAGTTATCAACACTAATCAATATTAACAATGCTAGTCTGTAGGCAGTTTCGAGTATTCAGTTGTAATAACTAACAACTAACATGGAGAACAGAGTGAGCGGGAAAACTCTAGCGTTAGCTATAACGCCTCGGTCATTCCTATTAACGAGTGAATGGGTAAGGAACATTAAGGAAATGTCGTTTTCATGTAAGAGGTTAACAGTTATCCTCCATTAACTATACCTGTATTACTGCGGGAGGGGGCGGCCCGACTGGGTGCAGGCGACCGTATGAGACTGCGATCAAACGGTAACGTCTGGTACACAGTTTTACACTTCCACTCTGGACAGTGGAACGGTCCATTCGGGGTGATGCTCCATAAGTCTCCGATGCACCGCTGACAGAACTGATGGTTACACCTCAGGGTGACGGGCTCCCGAGTTAACTCGTTACAGAGAGGACACCTCGCCGGGGTGTCTAACGCTGCCCCCATTTTGTTTTGGTTAATGTTTAGTTTCGTTTTCCGCAACGATAGGAAGGCAGAGGCGGAGCCAAAGATTTGAATCCCGCTCCCCCCCCCCACACACAAATGGCTCTTAAAGGTACAGTCCAAGTCACATTCAGGAGAGAAAGACCTGAGATGACACTGGTAGTAATCCTCTTACTACTATGGTGTGTAATGATAGTCTGTGGAATATACCCAACATAAATCAGTACAGAGACACTATTCATTTCAGATGCCCAATACAGACCTGGCTGTAAGTTTTTTGTGGGACTGGAGTCAATTGCTTCAAAATGCACATCGAGTTAAATAAAACCTTATTAGTTTAGAACATATGTGCGACTTCCTATGAAGGAAATTATACCTATTGAGTTTAGCAGGAAATAACAAAGGGACAAAGTTCTACATTTCACTTAATATTCTTGAAGTAACGAAACAATTGGAGGTATGTTTCCAAATATAACTAGAACTAATCATACATCTGCTTGCATCATTTTGCACTGTTAAAATCTACAGTAAATTAGTGGATTAAACACTTTTTATAGATTGGGACTATCTCTTTTCATCTCCTTTGACAATGTCAAAACATTCCTGCTCATCATCCTCCCTAAATGTCATATAACAAGGGTCTAATTTTGCATTTATAACTTAATGAAGGACTCCAAAAAATTTCCCCCAAACACCAAAATGTTGTCATGAGTTCTATAATTTCACACAGCCATCTGACAAATCCCTGGCTTGAAGGAAAGTTGATAACGTAACATAAATAACATACAATATCTGTTGCTCTTTCTCTGTAAAACATCCTGCGTAAACAATGGTTCCTAAACCATTCTATATCTTTCTCCTAACAACATTCTTTTCTTTTTGGTAGTCTAGACATTCGGCATGTGACATGGATATAGGTCTACCAAGTTAATCTTCCATAATCTCTTAGCATTTTTGTTTCTTACTTGTGTTTCATGAGAGTTTTGTGCATTTTGCGCTCTGCCTGTTTTTATTTCTTTGATCAGCCAGAAAAATAAAGCCAGACAAAGTTTTACAGTGAAAACCTTTATTAAGTGTCCATATAATCTGAAGGAATCTCTCTTAGTTGCTATATATTAACCCCCATTCTTCATATTTGCTTATTTTTATCTACAGAATTAATTATTTTTTACACAGGAAAATATCCACTGGTCTGGCTGGGACAAGCCTTACTAACTCATCAGCACTTCCGTTAAATACAGAGGCACACAACCCACTCCGCAACATGCTCCCACACTGTTATATTACCCTGTATGTCCCAACAAAAAAAGAGAAGGTAATCAAAGAGACTGAAACAAAGACACAAATCTTCAGACAAAGAGAAAGAGAAAGACACAGTTTATCTACACATCAGGACAGTTGTGTGTGTGTGCGGCTGGCATGTTGGTTTGTTGATCCAACAATCACTTGTACACATCGCACTCACACCAACGCTTACAGGATGTGCATGCATTCAAACACACATTTACAGAATCCCACTCACGCAGTGGTAAAGACTCCAGCAGCAGTCAGTCTTAATAGCCACTATCACAGTGTAGATACCCAAATAAAAAACATTAGGGCTGCTCTCAAACACAAGCTCTGTGCAAAGTTAGCTAGCAGGATGTGGAAGAGATTTCATTAAAACCCCCTAAATTATTTGAGTTATTCACTGTACATAATTTTAATACAAGTTGTCTTTTTTGGAAGATAATAGTCTTATAAAAATCTTAATAATGTTTTTCTACTTCTGTAAGGGGAACAAAGTGGCATATGAGCAAGAGAATAAACTGAAACTTTAATTTCTTTGTCAACCTAAACACAACAGATTTACATTAATCTGATATTATCTAACATGTTTTTTTATTTTTTATTTTCACAAATAAAACATGATACGCATTCTGACAGTGACACACACACACACACATACACACACACATCTAAGTGTTAACATAGTTTTATACTTGTAATTACACAATTTGTTAACATTTAGCTTGAATGTACTTCATGTGTAGGTTTTGTGTATTGAGTTATGTCTCTGACTGTGTACATGTGTATCCATGACTGTGTGTTTGTCTGTGCTTGAAGTGCAGGTGTAGAATTTCAACCCTGTGTTTTTTTCAGGTAGGTAGTGGCTATACTATATACTCTTTTTCTTAGAATAACAGTCTCTGCCCTTGCCTTGGTCTTTGCAATGGTTGTGCAAGGGTCAACTGTCGATATTTTGGATAGAGGTGCTCTGGGCTCCGTCTAATTGCTGAGGATAATGAAGAGACAGTAAGCATGATAAAGGGGCTTCAAAGGTAGGTTGATCTGGATTCTCGGCAAGTAGATGTGGAAAGCAAGCTGACAGGTTCAATAGTGCTTCTCTCCCATACAGAGTCAGACTTGCTTCCTCCTGATGTTAACAGATGTTGAGGGACTGGCTCTTCATGTGAATGGAAAAATCTAAATCAAGGAATCTGCAAGACAGAAAGCAAGAGCAAAATGTTTGTCATTTGTTCTTATGTAAGCAGAGTAAACAAGCTTCTTATATATTTATGGGCACATTTATTTGTGGCTTTGTGAAATGTATCATGAATTCAAAAAGTCCAGAACCATTTTTGCTTGATAACTGATGTACACAATGATTAGTGCCCATATAGCTATGTAAAAAAAAATTTAATATCAAAGTAGTGTCAACTAAGCTTGGCTCAAATAAGAATCAAAAGGAGAAAAAGGCAAATCTAATTGATAAGGGGCAAATGAGAAATAGACCTCCAAAAGTAAACAAATACTTCCCATTAGGCAAAGGCATTTACAAGTAAGGTTCGCAAAAAGCAAGAAACCAAGAACAGAAAATCACTGGGCTGAAAAGCATAAAGAAAAACATTTGGAGAGCTTAAAAAAGAAGCAAACATATTAATCATCTCCAGTTTTAGTTGGGAAGCATTGATAAGTGGGTTAGACATATAAATCAGGTATGTCAGGGAATCCCAGTAAAATGAACAGAAAGGCACAAAGAAAAAGTCAAAGTAATGCCAAAGCCCAGACATGAAGCACAGAGCTTTGCATGACTGAGTGATGTATTTGCTTTTAACTTGTTTCTCTGCATGATTTGAGAAATGTCTCGTATATGATAACTTTTATGATGTGATAACTGTCGTACACTCACCTAAAGATTTGGTTAGGCATTTCCTCCTTCTGCAAAAAGAAAAAAAAAGAAAGAAATGCAGATACATTTCAATGACCAGATCCACACATTGCAGATACATTCATTTTATTGCACACAAGCACCAGAAGATGGCACCAGGTAGGAGCAAATTTCTCTAAATAAGCTGCTTAAAAAAGAAAGATGGTCCAGAGCTGTAAACCAATGCAATTAGGCCGTTTATTGATTGGGGAAGGTGCTGATAACCCAATTTAAGTCTTGCAGTCTTTGACTTTGCAATTTGGATGCTTTATCTTAACTCAATAACACCAACAGTCTTCCAGAGGAGGTGACAGAACCGTTTTCACTTATACGTGTCATTACTTTTCAGCTTCTTGCTTCATCTCTTTAGCAGATTGTTCTTCAGGGGGGAGTAATTCATTTAGAGACTGTATGTGGACAGACCTGGAACCAGACGTTTCATGCAGCATTACTGTGATCGTAAACAGGCCTTTGCACAGTAAGTAAGCCAGGCCCTGTTATTTTTTTCATTAATAAGCATATTAAACCATAGAGATGCCTTAGTGAAAAAGTGAGCTTTCAATGGGGTGAGGATACTGGGAGTTGTACTTTTTTTTTTTTATATAACAGAAAGCAGAAAGGATGATCTGTCTCTGTAAATGTTCAACATACCAAAAACCCTGCACCATTTTGTTTTGCCATTGCTTAGAGATTATAGCAAAATGTAGAATTATGTTTAAATCATTGTTAGTCTCATGAATGCTCAGATTACTTTTGACTATTTTATATTTGTGTTACTTTACCGATGGCAGTTCAGCTTCGGGGGTCAGAATATTCAGGTTAAATCTTGGTCATTTAGGAGTGCTGTTTGGTATTATTAGCTAATAATATTGTGAAGGTCAATTTATTACATATAAATAAGTCCAGATGGGGATTTGATGCTGTCTAAATCCAGCTTATCTTTTTACAGAGGCTGCATCAAAAGCTGCATTGATCAGTCAGATCAACAGCCCACTGAGTGCTTTATGCATTTAGTGCATTATATTTGTTTTTTCTAGCAAAACTTTAACTGCCTCCTCGAAGAGTATGCACTTCCTGCCTTTCTTCTTAGTTAAATGAAAGTCATGTTTAAAATAGTTTTTAAATGTGTTCTTAGATATATTCATTGTGAGTTTTTGCTGTCACAAACCCCATATGACATGAATGGAATTAAACATGCACTTTCAGAGTAATTCATCAGGTCTATTATACCACAAAGAACAAACAAAAAAAACAATTCTATAATGAGGATTAATATTTGTTGCCTAGTTTTGGATTTAAAATCATAAAAAAGAAAGAGAAACATTAATCCTCTACAAACTTCGAATAAGTGTGGGTGCATATTGGAGCCTCACTTGTCCAAAGTATATTAATCTAAATGAATGCCTGTTGTTTCAACTTTCCACCAGTTGTGATTCCATTATTGTTCTCCATCTGTAATTTCTTACTATGCAAAAAAATAAAAAATTCAAACGGATCCATTTATTTCTGCCTTTCATCTTAATCTGAAATCTTTTATGATGTTGAAAAGCCTAGTTCATTTTTGAGATAGACATCTAATCACATCTAATTGTTTTCCAAACCAAAATGTTGCACGGTGTATGTTTCACTATTGGTACTGTGGGAACTGTTCTACCCATAGTCTATTCGTAAAATAAAGAATGCAACTCATGCAAGACAAACCGACAAGCGTTGCTATAGAAGTTGTTTTCTTTGGGTCTGAGAATCCTGGCATGTGTGGTAAAATAAGACATTTTAATAGATTAGCTGTGTAGTCTCACCCTTGCTTTCAGCCAGAAGCTCCTCTGTCATGAGCCCATCCTGTCGGTTCCCCAAAACAAAGGCCAGGAAGGAAAGGATGAGGGCGTCCAGAATGCCCATGATTGCCAAGATGTAAGCCCAGCGCACTGAGCAGGCCCCCAGGCTGTATTTGTCTGTCTTTTCTCCGCACATCCGCCGGACCATGTCGCTGTCCCAGCCGTCAGGATAGATCATACACCCCAGCACCAGACAGACACCTGATGTTAGGAGACAGAGAGGGCCACGGTGAATGAAAAATATCGCTAACAAGGATGAAGACAGGAAGAAAGAGAGGAAAAAAAGATGAAATCAATTGAGGAAAGGGCAGTATGAAAAATGAAGGCAAGGATAATTGCATTTGGAAGTAACATGAGATCTGAAGAGGAGGAATTATTATTTCAAGATCGAAAAAAACATACAGTGACTAAACAAACTCTAGATTCAGTTGCTCTTTGCGTTATTATATTTATCATGCTGATTGTTCCCCATTCTTTGGCAGATGGTGATAATCCTCTCATGTGAAAAGCAGTAAGAATCAAAATACAGTCAGGGCCAGAAATATTTGGACAGTAACACATTTTTCACGAGTTGGGCTCTACATGCCACCACACTGGATTTGAAATGAAACATCTACAACAGAATTCAAGTGCAGGTTGTAACGTTTAATTTAAAGGGTTGAACAAAAATATCTGATAGAAAATGTAGGAATTGTACATATTTCTGTACAAGCACTCCACATTTTAGGAGCTCAAAAGTAATTGGACAAATAAGCATAACCCAAACAAAAAAGTTTTTTTTCAATATTTTGTGGCAAATCCTTTGGAGGCAATCACTGCCTGAAGTCTGGACTGCATGGACATCACCAAACGCTGGGTTTCCTCCTTCTTAATGCTTTGCCAGGCCTTTACAGCCGCAGCTTTCAGTTCTTGCTTGTTTGTAGGTCTTTCTGTCTAAAGTCTGGTTTTGAGCAAGTGAAATGCATGCTCAATTGGGTTAAGATCTGGCGATTGACTTGGCCATTGCAAAATATTCCACTTTTTTGCCTTGATGAACTCCTGGGTAGCTTTCGCTGTATGCTTGGGGTCATTGTCCATCTGTACTGTGAAGCGCCGTCCAATCAACTTTGCAGCATTTGGCTGAATCTGGGCTGAAAGGATTTACCGGCACACTTTAGAATTCATCCGGCTACTCTTGTCTGCTGTTATGTCATCAATAAACACAAGTGACCCAGTGCCATTGAAGGCCATGCATGCCCATGCCGTTACACTGCCTCCACCATGTTTTACAGAGGATGTGGTGTTCCTTGGATCATGTGCCGTTCCCTTTCTTCTCCAAACTTTTTTCTACCCATCACTCTGGTACAGGTTGATCTTGGTCTCATCTGTCCATAGAATGCATTTCCAGAACTGGGCTGGCTTTTTGAGGTGTTTTTGGCAAATTCAACTCTGACCTGTCTATTTTTAGATTTGATTAACGGTTTGCATCTGGACGTGAACCCTTTGTATTTACTTTCATGGAGTCTTCTCTTTACTGTTGACTTGGAGACAGATACACCTACTTCCCTGAGAGTGTTCTGGACTTCAGTAGATGTTGTGAACGGGTTCTTCTTCACCAAAGAAAGTATGCGGTGATCATCCACCACCGTTGTCTTCCGTGGACGCCCAGGCCTTTTTGAATTCCCAAGCTCACCAGTGAATTTCTTTTTTCTCAGAATGTACCAGACTGTTGATTTTGGTACTCCTAGCATGTCTGCTATCTCTCTGATGGAATTTTTCTTTTTTTTGCAGCCTCAGGATGTTCTGCTTCACCTCAATAGAGAGCTCCTTTGACCGCATGTTGTCTGGTCACAGCAAGCTTCCAAATGCAAAACCACACACCTGGAATCAACCCCTGACCTTTAACTACTTAATTGATTACAGGTTAATGAGGGAGACACCTTCTGAGTTAATTGCAGCCCTTATTGCCCATTGTCCAATTACTTTTGATCCCTTGAAAAGTGGGCAACACATACAAAAACTGTTGCTATTTCAATCCTGTTAATGCGATTTGGATGCTAACACCTTCACATTAATGCTGAGAGTCTACAGTTAATGCACAGTTTGTTTGTTTTATTTCAAATCCATTGTGGTGGGGTATAGGGTGGAAAAGGAGGATAACTGTGTTGCTGTCCAAATATTTCTGGCCCTGACTGTATGACGACCACAGCAAGAGTTATACAAGCAGCGAGCGCTATTGAGGGTTGTCATGTCTCCTATAACATGAAATACTATCAAATATGGCCCAGAATTTGCTTTGATGCTGTCCCTTTGTTCTGTAACACGACTTCGTGGGCTGTGGACTCTCTTGGAGTTTCAGTAATTATCGTATTAGCCTTTAACCTGCAGCTCCTCATCCGCGGCATATGCACAAAAGATAACGATTTTCTCATCTTTCGGTTGGCCCCTTGCTCATCTTAATTTCAAAAGAGATTTCTTTCTGAGGTAATGCTGCAGCACAAGAAAGTGGAGAGTCTGCGCACTCCTCTCTCAGTTTTATCCCACAGGGTAAAATTTCTCTCATCTTCAATTTGAATGAGATTCTTCTCTGAGGTGGTGCTGCAGTAGAACAGTAGAAGACCCGGAAAAGAAGCTGACTGCACATTTATCCTGAGCGCATTGCATATAAATAATATAACAGACCCCCAACTACTTCATACCCAAAAGTTGCTTTGAAAATTTCCTTCCCGAATGCTGTTTGTTTGCATATGAGGGTTACACCAGGTTTTTACCCATGTAGTCTGCACGCTGAAATTACATTTGCATTGAAATGAATGTTTCATGCCAATTTGGAGCCCCTCTCAGGTTCATCTGCAGCCTAGAACCAGAAGTGAGAGCATCATACTCTCATCTAATTATACACGCACAGACTGCCCTCATGAATGCATCACAGCCTACAAAAATCTGCAGTTTGCTAGTAATCCTGCAGACTTTACCGCTCCTGAATTGAATTATTAAAAGATGTTTCAGTTGGGAGAAAGTGTGTAAAACTGAAATTACATGGCACACTACATGCGTGATGCAGACATAAAGCACATCTGACTGAGCTCCGTGAATCAAACTGCTGTAGATTTGTCTTCTTTCTCACTCGGGGATATGACTGTCTTGGCCAATTTATCAGCGCCCGTGTTTCAGTGCGTTGGGATACACAGCTGAATAAGTTGGAAAGCGGCAGCAAACTTCTGCTCCTGCCAATTTAATGAGATTTACAGTACGTATCCCGTCATGGCCGTTTCAGCAAATGGTACATGACTTAGCAACTTAATTTAGTCTCAAATAGCTGAAATAGTAAAACAGCATAAGGACTGAAACACAAGCTTAGTTTCATGAATGAGTAGAGTTTACTTGGCTTTTGGTATCCTCGGGAGTCACTCCTCACATGGGAAAACCTTTTTTGTGGGAATTTACATGGTGTTGACGGGTCACTGCGATGAGACCTCACACTAACCAGTGTTCCTCAACCTACGAGAGCGTTGCGTGTTGTAGAATCCCTGTCTGTCAAACACGTCTCTGGAGCCTGGTTTATGGATCAGCAACTTTCTCTGTCTAGAGAGAGACCTGTTGTAATTTGAGAAGAACAGAGAACCAGTTGTGGGTTCACCTCCACCACTGACTGGCCCAACGCCTTAGTTATGTTAGACTGCTCATTAATTAAGAGTATATTCTTCAATGTATATCTTTTTATATCAGGTGTTTGATAAACAGGGTAAACAGTAAACCTTTTGCTGACATTTGTTAGTGCAAAAATATCTATATATACTGTGAGTATTAGTGTGATTACGTCAATCTTAATGATCCCCTTAGAAAAAGAAACCAATATTTTTCCCTCAAGCTTCAACTCAGTCCATAAAAGCTTTATGTGTTGAGGGGATCTTATATAAAGCATTCTTTGAACAAAAGCACTGCCACAAACCAAGGGACATTTGATATTCAAGGAGTCAGAACACATCTCTGCTCTCTCTCATTCATGATGCATTTACTAAGGTAACACAAGCTATTCTAGATCCTTCTGGGTGTCTCTGGAATGCCTTGGGCTCACATCAATTCGATCATGAATATTACATTGAGGCTCAGGAGAGCAGAGAGCTGCGGAGCTGATTGGAGAAAAAAGGAGGTGGATGCAGTAAAAAAAACTTAATTGGTTGTAGTAGAGCGTGAGAGACACAGGAGTGGGGATAACTTGTGATATCCTTCACAGTAGCAACTGAGCGCTGGTTCCTCCAAAGCAGGTGTTTGCAGATTAACATCTCCAATGGATGTAGTAGCCAGAATTTTACCATGAGAGGGTACCACATATTGCGCACTCATTTCCTGAAACAGATCCTGGCAAGAAGAGGAGTACATTTAATCTCCATATACTGTAACTAGAAGTCCAGTGATCCATGATGACTCAACACTTGACAACAGATTTATAAATGCTTCATGCATAACGGATTATATAGCAATAGCTGTAACGCCAAGAGAAGAAATTCTAAATACTATGCGTATTTGCTCCTCTAATTTTCTAGGCTGGATTGTGCAAGTAGCACACTGTGGTGTCGTTTAGAAATAGGGCCACTGCAGCTCTGTTTAGGGACACTTTAGGCTCATCTCATTTGTGTAATTTGTGCCTTCTCTTCTCCCCTCTCCTCCTGACTAAAATCTGGAAATGGTTCAGAGCCAATAAATAAAAGGTCATCCCAATTAATGAAATGCAAAAAGAAAGAGGATTTAAGAGATGGGGGTGCTTGCAGGGAGAGCTAGAATCTAGGATACCCAACTGAGGCCCAGTTGTACATCTATAATCTCTAAAACACATGAATCCCAGAGTATTTATTGAATTAAAAGTAAATATATAATTTTTCATAATCTGAATAAATGTCTATCTGTCAGAAAGGACAGAAAGTGAGTACACAGTAAGCTGTAGTAACATTATAGCTCTGTCACAGGTAATTTTGTATTGACTTTGGTTCAAAATGTAACTTCTATTGTGAGGATATTATGCTTGGTTTAATGCTAGTCATCTTACATCCCCAGCTTGCAAATTCTCAGGCATAAGAAGGTATGTGGTTTGACAAGCATCAGGGTCAGATTGAATATATTGTATGCTTGCTAAAGAGATGTATAGAGCTGAAATGATCAGCTAATTGATTCGTGATCATCATTGGTTTTTGGACTTCTTCTGTGTGAGTAAGTAACAATAATAAGATAATTTCACATGTATATGTATATATGTGAAAAAATCCCCAGTGAATTCTCATACATTACTTATGAGTATCTTACAATGATAAACAGAATAGATCCTCTATTGGACTAACAGTGAACTTGACAGAAGGAAGCTGACAGAGACATTAATTGATGGCTTTATCCTACCCTTTCAGCTTTGTCCTTCTCTTCATCTCTTCCCTGCTGTCTCTGGAGAGCTGGGGATAGCAGAAGTTTGACTGTGTGTGTTCAGTTGGACGGGAACTGGATCTGAGCCATGCTCGAGTGCTCTGTTCGGACGCCAGCAAGCACTCAGCGCCACACTAACGTCATAAACACCATATGCTGTCCTCTGCTTTGTGGAGCTATTCTATAGAGCTATATTTTAACACAATGACAAGTATTTCTCTTCAAGCCCCCAACCTCTTCCTGGAAGTACTGGGATAATGCAACTGAAAAAGTGAGAAGCTGCTTATGTAAGACATGCTAGGTAGGGCAAATAATACAGCAGGCCTGTCAGACCGACAGATGGCACAGAACAGCATGGAAACAGGGAACTTTCCAGTAGCATGCTTGACCTGTCCAGAGTGTACGAGCCTCTTGCCCAATGGCAGCTGCAATGGGCTTCAGTCCTCCTACAGCCCTGTTATGAATCAAGCAGGAGTCCACAATGGGTGGATGATTGACTTGATTGGTGGAAAAGACTGTAAATCCCATGGATTCTGATAAAGTCTTAATGCCTTTTAGAATCTTTGCTCAGATCTTTGGGAATCTCCAAAGTAGCAGCTTGACTGAGTTTGTGTGTTGGATTTGCCCTAAAAGAAAAACAGCCCTGTAATCTGTTTTCCTGTCACAAGGCTGGAAGTGTTTTCTGTGCTCTTGCTCTCCATTGATTCAGATGTGTGTCAAATGGAAATAAACAGCGCAGGGCATCACATTCCAACATACACGCACGCATAAAGGAAGACTTGTAAACCGAATTACATTTTTCGGCTCTCACATTTCTTTATGCATACACATTCTCTACCCTCTCTTCATTTAGCTGTGCATAATTTGATCATGCACTCTCATAACCTAGATGGTACTTATAGATCAAGTAAATTACATATATTGTGGACACAAAAGAAAAAAAATGGAGAATCCAAACTGTAGACAGTAGAAGTTTCGATGAAGGGTGACAAGATGCCATTCCTTAGGAGGGGATAAATGAAAGAAGAACTGAACTAACTCTATAACTCAACTAGAAACCTCCCTATAGACTCCAGACCTTAGCATTATTAACACCGTGCATTTCAGGCTTTTAGATGTACCTGCTCCAACATAAATAAACTCATGGGCTAGTTGTCTTCATATTCTGCAGAGGACTGCAAATGACCCATTAATTCAAGCTGATAATATATCAAAAGGGAAACAAGAAAAACATGCAGGTCAGTGGGTCCCAATGAGCAGAACCGGGAAATGCTGATTTACATATCGGTATTAGTCTCCCGGCGGATGAGGCTCTAAGGCACACTGTGACAATGTAGCTGGGTGCTTGGACTCACATAGCTGAGACAGGAGACGACAAGCCCCAGGCCAAACATCTCATTATGGTACAGTGTGTTACAGTAAGCCTCTCAAAAATTTCCTGGAACACAGGGTTTTTGTGTTTTTTTACTGACTTGACAGCAAACCGAATCTATAATATGTGCCCTTTTTTTCCCTGTTAATCAGAATATTTCCAAACACAGTATACATGTGTAGTATGTGAGGTCTGCCATAATCCAAATAAAATTGAGCTCCATGTTCAACTAAATGTTTCCAATTCCGAGAGCTTTACAGATAGATGACAAAGCACAGAATGAGACTGATTAATTCCAATAATCTTTCACATGTCTGGTGGGCAGCGTCAGCTCCCTCTTCACACTTGACAATTAAGACTTCTCTCTGACTCCAATAATGAGCTGGTGAGTGCTCAGAAAGATGGCCTAAAACCATGACAATAATATTCCATAATTACATGTAGATAAATGGGGCAATTAGATAGTTTTACCTATGCAGCGAGACTAAATGTGGTGTGACTGTGTGTCACTGCATTGACCAGTTCTATGTTCATGGGGTGGAAGGTGAACAAAGACATATAAAATAATAAGAAAATTAAAACTACAATTATTAAGATGACGGGAAAAATAGTTAGTTCATATTTAGAAGGTTGAGGAGATTTAAGGTTTAACCAAAAAAACAAACAAACATATCAATCTGTTTTTGGACAGCTGGATGGACACAATTCTACAGCAGTACTCTAAAAATGTATCCAAAAAGTGTCAAGCACGCAGAGGAAAGTAGAGCAAGGGAAACTTTTCAAACTTACTCCAACATTCTCCCCTAGAAGATGAGGAGCATGCTTTTTGAGATGAGCTGTCTACAGTCCAAAACTATTTCTGCTTCAGTTGCTGGCATATCTTGACGGTTGCTAAGGGGAGCGAGGAGCTTCCAGGCATCCTCTCTATTTCACTCTGACAACATTTTTCTGCCTAACAAGCAAGTCCACAGCTTACTTATAAGTTCAGTTCAAAGGATTAGGAGGATCAAGAGATCGCTTATTTCATCAGACCACCTTTGTTCTGTGCCCAGACAAGTTTGAAAAATCTTTTTTAAGTCGGGCTGCTGATTAAGCTGCCATGAGAGTCTTATACTGGGGACAATAAAACTCAGTCAGCTTCAGGACGAACGTCAGACATATTTGGATAAAAAGACTGGACAAAAATAATCCTCATCCATCAGAGGAGGACAGCCACACACCAGGAGCCCATATTGTTTGGTCAGGCATTTAAACAAGAAAGTGACTTGCATTTGTCCATCAAGTTGGTCTATAAATTTAAATTGCCATGCTGTCTCTGTCCATATCTGGCCCATCCTGGACTTAATGAGCGGGGACTTGTTATCTTTAAACGCTTTTTAATCATGTTATCATTCGCCAAATGTTGTAAATTCAGACAGGCAATGTTTTTCGACTATAACTGTCCAGATACCATCTGGCGGTTACCTCATTATCACTGACTGAAGTCTGCGGCAGGAATTAAGGGTGGCTGCAAATGGCACATAACACAAAGAGGGACACAACACTCAGTAAGTCATACTGTAAGGATAAAAGACTAACAGATCAGGTGTGAGATGAGCCACCACATCAGATAAGCCAATTCAGGGTAAGGCAGAGCTGGGAATGCAGAGTTAGAAAGTGCAGGGTGGGGGAGGGGCTGGCTATAAAACCGCAGTGAGCAGTGCAGGAGAGAGTCATAGTGGGGTGGAGGGCTTATGTAACAGGTGCCGATGCAGCCTGTACCTCCACGAGGATAAAGACTGGCAAGGGCAATGGGGATCAACCAGACCTCTGAGTTCTCAGAGGAAATATCAACTGGGCCACCTGTTTTGGAAATTTGGTGAAAAAGTGAGACAGGGACACGTTCTTACTTTCAGTGGTTCATCTAACTCATCACGGTCACCGGGGCGTGGCTGTCCTGCAGTAAAAGGAGGCACCGGTTGACAATCCTTATGTTCGTCTGTGCTCCATCAAAATGACGGCTCACCACACCCGGCAAATCACTGCATGGAAAGTTTTCCCACAGGTCACTGTGTCCTCCCTGTCCCACCTCTTCCCCAAATCTTTGGAATTAATCGGCAGCCTCCCGCTCTTATCCTGCCCCTGAGACCACGGGGATTATCTCCACCAGATCTATATTCGACGCCGTGCAGGACTTAAGGAATGCTAAACACACCGAGGACATGATGACGACTTGGCTGGCATTTAGACTTTGTATTCCACAACCGTACGTTCACACTCACAAAGTGTGGAACGTTAAATCAGGCTGGATCTGGTTGCTTCGATCTCCGAAATACAATCTCAGGCTGTCATAATCAATCCAATTGTTCCAAATATACAGCCAATACAGAGTTTAATAAACAAATCTCAGTCACAGAGACTGCATGGTTTCCTGCATGCTGAAACGGGCCTGATAATATGTTTTTCCTCACAACATGTGTGAAGATGTGTGTAGATATCCTTCATCCATTCTCCACTTCCCACGGTCAGCAGGACTGTGAGCTGCATGGACGATTCCTCCTCTAACGGCCTTTAACTAAATATCTCAACCGATGTGTCCCCTCCCCACTGCTCTTCCCTTCTTTACATGAATGACTGCACTTCTTCAGACCCACCTGTGAAGCCTGTGAAATCGGAGGATTGATACCAATGTCATCGGTATGATCATGAATGAGGACGAGTCTGTTTGTTGAGAGCTTTAGTGCTCTGGTGGAGTCATATCTGGAGGTAAACACGCTTCAGATGCCGGAGATGATTGTAACAACCTTCCAACTACAACATTATAACACAGTGACATATTAATTGACAATATACTTATAGAATTTCTTGTTTTATATTTGTTACAACTTTTTATACCAGTGGGACAACATCTGCTGGGAAAGGATTTCTTTCTAGTGTCTATAAACTTAGCAAATGAAGCTGTTTCTGACTCGAAATACATCCTCTACATGCTTCCCTGATCCATGTGACAAGCCACTCCTGATGCCTACTGAAGTTTAGGCAGAAAAATATTTCTCTTTCAGAGTCTCTTGTCTGTTTTGTCTTTTAGAAACAACTCAATTGAGCCCACTTCCTGACTCGCTCATTGGACACAGAGATGCGAATAGTTTTCCTTGTTGGTGGTGTTGCATAGTTAATGAATGCGTCCAGTTGACATAACTGCAGACAGCATTTTTGCATTGTTTCATCGTATGATACAAATCTGCTCCAGTGGCTCGCTGACTTGATGTGCAGTAGAGACTTCTTTCTCTGTAAGTATCTTTAGCGTCATGAGTGACTGGATGCGTTGGATTGTGTCTAAAAATATGACCAGTAGTCTCTTGGCTGTCACAGACTGCTGTGAAATAACAGCAGGTCAAAAGAAAGGTAGCTGTGTGTCACAGGCTGCAATCTGAATGCATCAAAACTCACGTGATTCATGTGAATATACACATAGTATACATGGTTTAATGCCAAAAGGAAGGATCAGGGTTTTATTTGAAGAAGTGTCTCTAAATATAGATTTTGCTAAACCGTTTTATGGGTGCACATTGGTGCACACAGTCTCATGTACAGCACAGTTTGCTCTGTAAAATCTCTAAGAGTTTCAAATCTCGTAAAGAGTGAGATTAAACTCACGCTTTGACCAAAAGGGTCCATAAACATAGATTTTCTTTTCTTTATGAGCACTTGCCACTGTTCTGGTTGTCCTTGTTCATTTGTCGCCTTTCTTTTGACAAGACAAATCATTCAAAATGAACTCTGGGAGTGTAAAGTCCTTATTTCCTTGCGCTGTCAGGCAAACTGAGAAAATAACTGTCCACCTCCAGGTTTTAAATCTACTGTTGCTGTGGGATAAACTCTCTGACCTGTCTGTCCACAGTGAATTTTGCCAAAAGCCCTGTTCTCTTTGTGCATTCCCTGGCACTCTTAAGATTAAACCCAGTTTTTTAACTTTATAACTTTTTCCTGACACATACAGGAGCAGGTTATGCAGCAGTTTTGATTTCACTACAGTTTCTGTTGTGTCACATGCATACTATTAGGTGCACTTAATCTTAATCTGCTATAAAAACACACCAAAGGTGAATATTACAGCACAGGTCAATAAATGTCTTCAAAACATCAGTGGGAGTAGTTAGCAAAACATTATCATTCAGACCATTTTAGTTGATGTTAAAGAGGTTCACAAGGACCAAATGACACTCACAAAGTAGCAGAAAAGCCTTGCTGTCAATCAGAAGCTAATCTGCTTTGAAAAGGTTTGACTGGTATCACCCCAGAAGAGCTAATTTAGAGCTAATTTGCAGCTATAACTCGGCAGCTCGGGTCCCCCTGCAGTAGAAAGTGCAACTCTTGGACAGGCGCTCTCATGTTGAGCTCCACCACTCGCCACCTCTACATTCAACAAGACTTTAAAGCTCCACTCAGAGCGAGCCTCTCGATTGAGTTAATGGACCATGGGAGTGAAAGCGAGCCACAGAGCAACAGAGACAATGATATGTGGAGAGAGACAGAGATACGACGGAACAGTCCAGCCTGTCTTCTGTGGGCTCTCTTATCTGACTCGCTTTTTGCTGCCCTGTGTTTTCCTCTCATTGGTATTTCTTGGTTCTCCCCATTATCATCCTGGCTTTTGCTTTGTCTTCTCATTGCCATTTCTTACCGCTGTCATACCATGGGGAATACATTACCCTGCCTCTTTTTCATTTTTAATAGACATATCAACGACTATTTGCATACTTGTACAGGAAATTTATCTGATAAATGGAAGCTGTTAAATGGGAATGCCTTCATTTTTCTATTCATGATTTCACGAATCAGTGTATGTTACAAAATGTGACTTCTCAATCCTTATGTTATGGCTAGATTAAAATGATTTACAGGAGGCTATTTTCTTTAGATTATTTGATTTCTGTGCTCCATTTAATCTTAAATTGAAAAAAACGTAACTAAAATAAACTCTGATACTTTACTAAAACTAATCATCGAAGGAAACCAAGCAAAAGCAGCAAAAATCACTGGACCATGCAAAGCCTTCTACTGCATAGAATAATTAATACTTGTATTAACCTAGAAAATGAAGAGCAAACACCTAAAAGGGAAGCAAAGGCTGTTTTTAAGGGCAAGTATGATATCCTGTTTGCTGGAAAAATCGAATGAAAATCTCTTTTTACTTGATTATGTTGCAACATTAATACAAACACAGATACAGAGATTGAGCAAATGATCAATGTAGGAAAAAGAAACAAAAAGACAAAAGTCATCCTCCCATTTTCCTTTTGTAACCTCCCGGTTTGTATTTTTCCCCAAACAACCACTCTCGCTCTGAATATTTACCCTGCTAAATTTACAAAGGTGTGCTCATTCATATGTATGACTCATAGCTGTTTTTAGAATAGTCAGTCGAGCAAAGTATATAAAAAAGGCCAACAGCTGCCATAACAGAGCACTGCACATACACTGGGCATAAAACAGAGACGTAATTAGAATTGACCTCACAGTATTCTTAGTTAATTGGTGTGCAGACTCTGGAAGAACTGCAGTTAGAGGATGGAGAAGAAGGAGGGAGGGGAGAGAAGCGCCCACTGTACACAACTATAAAGAACAAATAAAATGACATGAGATATTGGACAGGGATGAGGTAAAGATTAATGTGCTGTGCTCCACTCAGCAGAATAAGATGCAATAAATCCTCATACCATTAACTTGCAGATACAAAGAAAAAGCTCTGAGAGACGGATGCAAGTCCATCTAGGGCAGGGCGGACGCATTAGCACTTCTTGCACTTAACTCGGTTTGGCTCTCAGACATTTCAAAACCTTTAATGTTCTCCTGGATGTTGGCCACGTCATCAAAGATTCAGTATTTCCACCTGAGCGGCGTATAAATCCTTCCTGGAATTTTTTTTCTTGATGTTTGCCAGCTCTCTCTCAACTCTTTCACTGGACCTCCTTACATGTTGGGGGATTTCGATACAGTTCAAGCATCTGACCTCAGGCCAGTAGAACTAAAGAAAAACTGATGAAAAAAGGTATCTAAACGAATCACAAATACTTGGCAGACACATGCAGTACAGTACGACCGTGAATTTCTTAGCGTGGGAATAGGTCTTTTGCTCAATGAGCCATGCCACCGCTTTAATGGGTATAAAAAAGCTGGAAAATGACAGTTCTGAAAACAAACTATGAAAACAAACCAAAGCAATAAAGATGGTCGCTGAAGCGCAGAGAAAGACTGATGTCATAGAGCAGAGAGCAGTGCTCTGAATACAGACTGTGTCACTTTTGTCCTCTGACCGGTCTAGCAGCAGGGAGGGTGACAACAAGCTACGGCTGGCACACAGTCAATTTTCATTTTACTTTGCTGAAACGCCATGCGACTTGACATACACCGTGTGCTGTGCTGCCAAATGTTTCAAGGTGAAAATCAGTAAGTAAATGAAAAAGGAACAAAAGATTTTTTTTTAAAAATATTTTGCCCATACTCAATCCAATTTGCAATTTGTCACATTCATACTGATGGCGTGGATCCCTGTAATAAAACATCAGCCGACTATGAGGATGTCCACGGTCCACCTCAGGGAAGGCTGCGTGATTGTAACAGGGAGTTAGCTAAGTGTGATAAAGTTTGACAGCGATAATCAGACAGCCCTGCTCATTAAGCATCCCTGTGCCAGATTGCTGAAGCAATGGTCTTGGCTTTCTCTTTCATCTCTTAGCCGTAGAAACACAAAGCCCAGCGGTCTCCTCATTAGACAGGCATATTGCGTTAATTCAGCCCAGCATAACACACTCAGCTGGAGCTGTTCCAAATAATTTGTGCTTGTTGGGAGCAGGATGCTGACTGCTTTGACCACTGGTACAGCTGAGAGGACTGATGTTTGGCAGTGATTGGACTCTTCAGATGATGGAAGCGTCGACTCACAGAGAATGTCATTCGCCCACAGTCACAGCGGCTGCCAACAAACAGCCAACAGCTGAAGTGTAGACAGAACCAAATGTTCAACAACAAATCTCATACACTAAAAAAATTTAAAAAAACACACACAGACACATGTGGTGAAAGACAGACTAAAGATTATACAGTCATCCGCTGATGATACGTTATGTAAGGCACTTAAAATGTGACGTAGATATGCAGTAAAGTCTTTTTTCCCTCCCTTTTTTCTACAGTGTGAACAGGCTTTAAATAGACAATTGGGAGCATAAGCAATATTATTGCATAAATGAACAAATCATTGCTTCTTAATGAAAAGAGATAAACCCCTCCCGTATAATATGTATATGATATAATGATAAAATATGTGTACATTTGCAATTTCGCACCTAAAAATGAAAGACTTTCAACCAATGACATCGGCTGATTGTGAGACACAGTCACTCCCCTGTCAAACAGAGTAAACAAATACTTAGATGGAGAATCTCAATCTGACCAAAACTCATATCACGACGTATGTGACAAAGCTAGCTTTCAATCCAAATCAGCTGAAAGTTTTTTATTAAATAAACTACGACGGTAGTCTACTAAAAAAGGTTAGTAATTCTCTCGTCAGTTGTGATTTATCATTGATATAGTATATGTTGTATTCCAAATAAATGATCAGTTGAGAAAGATTTCAATGAACATTAGATGCAGTTTAGCAACACTTCAGCACCACGGACAGCACTCTCAGCCCAGTGACCAGTTCCTAACACAGGGATTGGTCAATGAGTATCATGCATTTGCTAGTTTTCTGTTGTCTATGTGCACCCAGACACACAGACATTTGACTGACAATATCCATGTAGTGCCATAGTGCTACCTGCTAAAAAGAATCTGATCATTTTTTCAATTCCTAAAATGGTCAAACCTCAAGTTACCAAAAAAAGGATAATCTGTTGATCAGTCAAACTCAAACTGTTTTGGGGGTTTTCAAAAGAAAAGATTTTCTAAAAGTTAAAACTCAGACATTAAAGACACAATGTTTATCCCTAATAAACAAAAGACAAAACAAAACTACTATGAGATGAAAACTTGTTTAATATAACCCATAGTTCCAACTACTAAATCTACAACTGTGTTCAGTGTGAAATTGTACCAGGTCATATTTAAAACACCTCCATACTGGGAAAGCAGTAAGCCGCCCAAGGACATCCAGCCTACCTGATGCTGCCTGCATCCAGCCGCAGATCTTGTACACGGTGGAGGTGCTGAGCAGGAAGAAGAGGCTGAAGCAGCCGATGCAGGTGACCACCAGCATCATTGACATTCCAATGAAGAAGGAGGCGGCCTTGAAGGCGCTGGAGGGGATGGCGGCGAACTCGGTGAAGCTGCCCTGGCAGGCCAGCTCTCTGGAGAGTCCGTCCCCGACGCAAAAATGAAAAAGGCCGAAGTAGCCGGCCTGCGGCGTGTCCACGCCATCCCCGATCCAATAGGGCTGCGAGAAGATGGTCACGTTCACGATGCCGAACAGGATGGTGAAAATGGCCCACAAAAGTCCGATGACACGGGAGTTGCGGACGTAATTGGTCTGGTACAGTTTCGCGGCTTCTGCAGACGGTAGCATTGATGCGGCAGATCCAGGTATCATCTTACGCAATCCCGAAAGACTAAATCGAAGCAGCGACCCGTCCGTTCGCAGAGACAGGGCTGAACATTTGTGACATCAACAAGCAGAATCGGAGGGGATCTATGCCTGTGCAGCTGCAACACATCTGCCGGACGCGATCAGCTCATGACGTCGCATCCCAGAAACAAGACAAGCCAACCTGGTGATGAGCCGGAGCCCAGAGCTCGTTCCCTGGATGTGAGGGATAACTGAGAAAAAAAAAGAACTCTCTGGCTTGCAGAAACAGCCTCCCTCTGACTTGCTCCGTCTAGCCAGCAGACGCATTCATCGCTGCCGCATTTTGGTGCCCTTGGAAAATTCCTACTGAGAAAGACATGCATTCAAATCCATCAGATACAGTCTATATAGCATGGGATGCGCGCGTATCGTTCACGGCCAGGAGACAAGAAGCTGTAGGCCTATCTGTGCGTCTCCAAACAGGGACGCATTCACAAACACATTACAGGCTTATATACACTTACGAATAAATGCACCCACGCAATTACCCATTCAGAAAATGACGACAGCCCCCCTTCAGGATCGTCGAACGGGAATGTAATCTTTCTGACAGCGTCGCGATGCTGCCGGTGATGCTGCGAGTCTGTCAGGGGAGGCGGGCCGGGGCGGGGCGGGGCGCACGGATGGTGAACAAAGAGGCAGGCAGAGCCCGAGATGCGCGTTTCCATGCGTGCAAACGGTGACACACACACACCTTGTGGATAACGCTGTCTCAACGCCCAGTGAGCAGCAGAAATGTCAGTAGACCTTTAACAAAAGGTGTTTGCGCGCGTCCTCGTCCCTGCGCACCTTCCACCCCGGAAAAGCGTTACACAACGCCTGCAAACGCTGAACCCTGGGCTCGTTTGGTGCTTCACTTTCAAAAAGTTATATAAAACGCAGCTCAACTGCAAATGAGGCCAGAAATGAAGCCCTGCCGGGCTGCTGCATGGATGCACGGAGTTTGGTTTGCCTGGCTTTTTCATGCGAACACGAAAAGCACGTGATCATCCCCCAAACTAAGGAAAAGAATAAAAAAAAACACGAAGTTAAACTAGGTTAGTCCTTCTACAGTTAAAAACAAACGCAAGCAGACCTTGATTTACATGCAGGGATTTACACATAAGCAGAATAAAACAACCTTGCTGCAGGCTAAAGAGGTTGACTATAATTCAGTATTCACTGGCATTTAGTTCAAAGCCAAAGCGTCCTTTGTTCAATATTAATATACCTTAGTTTTCTTGATTTTCCTACAACAGAAAAAAACTAGAATGGAGATCCTGTGGCGTCCATATTCTTTGCCAGAAGTTATGCAAGTATAAAGTTGAATTTGTTTGCCATCTGGAACAACCTTGGGTAAGTAAAACTCTGCACTAAACCATGCATCCAATAGAAGTCAGTATAAAACTCTGCATGAAGAATAATGAACTAAATCTACCAATCAAAGGTCCTCAAAAAAAAACTTGAGAAATAGATGCAAGGTCTGCTATGCTACGTCACTAGCCCTCCTCTGGTAACTTTGGCAGAGAAGAAATGTATTGACATGCATCTTTGTTTCATCTCTCAAGGGAAAACCTACATTTGAAAGTGTCTATGCCTAAATACGGGTTAACATTCAGTTAAATTGAATCTGATTTTAACAAACAATTCACTAAAATTATAACCCTATAATTGAAAGTTGTTATAGGTTAGAAAAATGATGGAGTAAATTGTTTCAAAGATAGGCTGAATCTTTTAGTAGTACAGATTGAAAACCGAATACCAATTGAGAGGTTGTTTTACCAAAACAAATAGACCTCTTATCCAGTTTCTGTAGCTGTTCCAATGGCTTACTTCTTCCCTTTCAGGCTGTGCACCATTATTTTTTGTGGGCTCATATCTGTCCTGATTTGCTCGCTTCCGTTCCAGCTGCTCTGCAGAACGCATGTGTTCCACATGCATTAGTGCCCTGCAGATTCACTGTTTGATGCCAACGCGTGAGGACACAGATGGAACTGAGTTCGGATAGGAATAATGTAGAGATCTGAGCGCACATGTAATCTGAAAACATGCTTCCTGCGCCCGGTTTATTTTTCAAGGATGAAAATAACGTTCCAACTTTCAGATGAATAATGAGCATATCTGGCTGACCATCAAATCATGTAGATACATGAGCCAAATCCAGATTTTTGATAAATACGTCATCATTTTAGAATAGAATGAAAAAGCACTCTTTAATGTGGCCCAGGAATTTGCTAAATCAGTTCGTATTAGAATTTGACCTTGTAGGTCATGAATGAATATCTCCTATTTAAAAAAAGGGCCCAACAGAAAAATGGCTGTCACTTTGGTTAAAATCTATGCTCACCGCCTCTAAACCACTGAAATTGGTGGCTCAACTAAACTCACGAGGATTTCAAAATGTCAAGAACCAGAGGCACTTGGATTAACTCTTGTTTTCATTTTGAGTTTGTTGTTTTGAGAAAAAAGTAATCAAATCACATCATCTCTCAACATTATGATTATTTTATCTCGCTTTTTGTTTGTACTAATAATGTATCAGCATGTTGTGGGTCTGTTTCTTATCTCTATGTTTTCATGACTATTTGATACAATTTAATATCTGTGATTTTTCTAAATGTCTACAACCTTTTTCCCACCTTTCTGTAGTATTGATTCACTTTTAGAATGTCTTGCAGCAAGTCATCCTCAATAATGGCTCTTTTTTGTGGTAATTTTTCATATGACAAGGCCTACTACCCAGCACTGTTCTATTCTACTGGACTCATATATAATACTCCTGTATCTTTTTTACTTTTCTACCCTGATTTTGTCTTTCTTTGTGATGGTTTTGCCTCTGGCTTGAATAGTTTTTCCTATTTTAGGTCATTTCGAGCGAGGGAACCATCTGAAGTCTATTTTTCTGTTAGTGTCCTGCCTGTCCTTGAGCGGGTTTTGGATCTGATAGTGATCCTCTTTTCTCTCTCTTCTCTATGAATACTGTGATCCATCTGGTAAGCTGTGACTTCAGAATAATCAACGCTCTTATCTGTTACATCCTCCGGATTTATGGCCCTTGCCCCTAAGTAACATCGTACTTCAGTTGGCCACCAGGAGTCAGTATAGACCAACATTAGACCGAACCACTGAAAAACTGAAAGATGTCACTCTCTGTGGTGAAAACACCAATACTGCTGTAGATGAAATATTCACTGCGGCTACTTCTACTTTAAAAAAAGACACCAAAAACAGCATTCACAGCCATGTGGAACTTTATTAAAAAACAATGTGTCAGACAGCACAGTTACATTGCAGAGGAATCAAAACGAGCAAACTAGCTGGGTCTACACCAATCCGAAACCCCACATGGCAATATTAAACAACTGTGGACACCTTGTTACATAACCCTGATGTGGCCAACCCCACTCTAAAATGCAGTCTTAGAACATTCATAGCTGCAATGAATGGGAAGACTCTGAAACGCTAACTTGTCTGACACATTTGATGATTAGATGGTACCTGATAGCTGTTGCTTAAAGGAAACACAACACTCATAAATTGTGCTGTAGATTATTTATGTTGTGTCTGATGTGAGTCATGACCCAGATTTACAGCTCTCACTCTTTTGCTAACTTCCCTACAGACAATAGTCCATACTAAAACCTTCTGCACAGAGCAATAGAGATAATCTGGACACAAATATGAGCTCATGTTGTAAGCATCGATGGTGATCGTTGATACAGAATGAGTACCCGGAATCAGCCGGACACTTGTGGACACATGGAGATGCTGTAACCATGTACGATGGAATATTCACTGTGCTGAATGTATTACATGTCCTGAGAAAAGTAGTGGGCTTGCGAGAATAGACCCGATTGTTTTTAAGGAAAGCCGAAAGAATGGAAATATGAACAGTGTTAAGAGAGCCAGTGGGTCAGTTTTTGGCACTGAAAACTGAGAATTTAGTGGTTGGTACAGAAAAGGGAACAGTGCCTTTGAGAGTTCTGGGGAAAGAATGATTGGTGGAGGATGAGAGAGATTTCCTTCTTGAATTTTGGGATGAAAGATAGGCTTGTGTGTTTGTGTTGTGTATTTGCATGTTTGAAAGAGAAAGAGTTGGCGAATGCCAAGAGAGAAAGCCTGGGTGTGTTGAGATAAGGCTTGGTCGCTGGGAGGTTGCTGTTTTCAGGGCACACTGTGTGTATGTGCCTTTGTGTGTTTTTGTGACTGATTGTCTTTATATTTGTACAAGATGGTGGAGACCAGTTTTTGGGGAATACAAACAAGATGTCGACGTACAATGGCGCCATTCACGATGAGACATTCCTCTTTATTTTCTGTTTTCCCAAAATAGCCTCTTCTCTCAGATTCAGAGTGATTTTTCATTTGCAAGTTTATTAACAGTTTCTGAACAGGACAGGTTAATGACTCACTGTGCACAGTCATTAGTGAGAATAGTCAAGGGCTGCATACAACATTACATGTGATAAGACTGAATTGTAATGTGTAATTATCTGGATCTCTTCATTTGTCTTCATTTGGCCCTTTAACAGAAAAAAAACTGAAATAATTTTTGAATACTCATAATTTATTACCGTGCGATATGTTAAATTCATTGTTGTGTAGTCTTCTGCCTGCTTTTGTAAGGTGTATAAGATTGTGTACAACAGGGTTTTGAGTAAAGTGTTTACCATGAAATGATGCGAAACATTTAATAAAGCGTATGTATCAAATATTATACATATGGCACTATATGGTAAAGGTCACCACTTCCTGTACAAAACTTGGGACGGTTAATTTGTTCAACAGCGGATCTCATTTTAGTTATTTGTTTCAACAAACAGATTAATCTAATACAAATGAAATCTGGAAGCTCAACAATGGCTCAAACTAGTATTTGGTTTTGACATTAATTGTATTGCTTGTCAATCGGGGACAACTAATTAACAAAACAAAGCAACAAAGTTATTAAATATCATAAATTTGTTACTTTGTGATACACAGACAATTAATGGACATGCACAAATGTGATAGTTTTTTTTTTTTCATTAGTTCTTGTGGTGGTGAAATCATTATTGCTTTAATGTGCACTTTGTATAACCACTCACTTGTGTTCTTTGGCAAATCTTTGTGCTTTGTGTTTTTTCCCCATCTATTCTCTTAACAGAATAATTGTTTGAGTGTAGTCAGTTCAAATTTACCACGAGCCTGCTGAGAGCAGAGCCACAGCTTCAGTGGCTGAAAGGGCCTGTTGAATTCATTAGAAGTTTTTCAGGCTTTTTCATTTCCCACTTGATACTGAGGCTTGTCTTCTACCGAGGTGACCCCGGCTGTGTCACACAAACTCTCCCTGGCAGTCCGATTAACATCACAATGCTGACACTGGCACTTTCCCTCACTGTCAGGGGCACTCATATTTATGTATTTTCATTGTAATTACATGGCACTGTTTATATATTTCCGCAATGCCCTTGTTTCCCCCCACTGGCACTTTTCATCCACAGCCGCAGATCAAACTGAAGTGCTGCCAACACGTTGCCTTCCCAAGCCGCTGAGAATAAAACCCAGCAGCCAACAAAAGATAAAATGCTCAAATAAAATCTGGAACGGCGGCAGAATCAACACAATAAGAGGGGTTGTTGAATAGTTGGGATGGTGGAGGGCTGAGCGTTCTGTAATGGTGGCTGATGTTGGAATTTGTTGATTATTGAAGGGAGATGTTTATGGGGATGTGTGAAGGGAGCTTTTTTAATTGTTGTAAAATGTTAATCATCTATGTTTTTCTGACTATTAACTCTAGTGTTCATTCAAACAATTGCATCTTGGGGAAAGGCAATATTTGTTTACTTGATTTGGAATCTCTACCTCTTCATATGTGGGAAATGGTTGTCGGAGTTATTGAGGCACATAGTGTGCAAGAAGTCCTAAGCTAAAGTTATTGCGCTGTGTCGATTCTTTTTCTGAGACCAGGCCATGGTGACAGGATTCTGCTTTCCCAGACATTTTTCCATCTTTTGGCCACATTGTTTACACTACTCTCATTAAGCTGATAACGCCCTGCGCTCCACTAATGAGCTCTGTGCATCATGGCAAAACATACAGGAATTTGTCATTTTAAGCATGCCACGCAAATCTGTTTGTTCAGTTAAATCAGAATCAGTTTCAAAAGCTCTGAACAAGTGCTGTGCGCCGAGAAAGAAGTGTTATTGAATTCTTGGTTTTTCTCTTCCTGCATGAACAAGGACACTCACCTGTTTTCAAGACACCTAAAACTTACAAGGACAATTCTGCATATTTTTCCTTTTTCTGCTTATTTGTTTGTAATTGCCTTGAAGAAAAAATGTTGAAAGAAAAGCAATCTCTATTTTTGAATGGATCACGTGTATGTCCTTGCAGGTACCACTAGATGGCAACCTGAGGAAAGCCTTAGATACTCCGGCAGTACTATTTTCTGGCAGCCTGATAGAGGGATGATAAAGAATTTGACTTATTACCATAGGTGTTTATTTTTCCTCTCTTTGTCTTGTTCTATATTGTTCACATGATGTAGAGGATTCCATGTCAGTTTTATGAGCAAATCTTGCATTGGTTTTATGTTCTGTTGCTCCTGGGGTATTTTTCTTTTTCTCCTTTTGGCTTAACGGTGCATAAATTATCAGGATTTGTAAGTGTTACTTATTGCTCAGATTTGGTTTGATTAGATGATTTGCCATGATGTCCTAATTTTTGTCAATACTTTGCTTCACAAAGTCTGATTCCCATGATTGTGATTCCTTCACATTGATGTTATGAGCCTGTAACAAGGTTTCTACTTTTTGTAACATTTCTGTGTCGAACAACATTTTGTGGAGTGAAATATTTCCTATGGCAGTGACGAGCTCACTTTGTGTTTTTGTGAATGTGTGTGTGTGTGTGCCCGTGTTTGTACATGTGGGAAACGGATCAAACGACGTTTGCTGTGCGTGACTGACTAACAGAAGAGCATCAGAGAAGGCCAGCTGTGCACACCACTGGACAAAAGCAGCATGTGGAAGGAAGTTTCACTACACCAGGTCAACTCACCTACCTACCAAAAAGGCTTCCTCTTCCACCAGAGCACTTATTTCCCCTCATCCTCTCTCCATCTTTCTAGTATTTCCATCCATGCATCATAATCTTTCTCTCCCCCTCTGTCTTTCCTCTCGGCTCAATCGCGCCACTCTGGCTCTCTTTCCTTAGCAAACCTTTTTCTCATCCATTATTAAGACTTGTTTTTTTTCTTGAGTCTCAGAATAAAGAAGGAGAAGAGATCTTATTAATTTTTAATGTCATACATGAAAAATGTATCATCAGTCGTTTCTGTACAATACGAGCTGGTAAACTTTTAGCGGGTTACAACATGCTAACTCATGAGATTAGGTGAAAGGGGGCAGGCAAAAGGGAGAAAAGGCCTTGTGGGCTGGGGTTAGATAGATTTTTTAAAAAGCTGAATCAGATATCAGGGAATTTCTCTATATGCTGTTCTTATCTTAAAACATCCTGATGACAATTAGTCATTTTGAATTGGTTGCAGCAAAAATGTGTGCAATGTTTCTCTTTCTCTCTTTCTTTTTTTTGGTTTCCTGCTTCTGTTTATTCTTGACATAGCTGACAAAGAAGTATAGGTGTTGATGTTTCCACATTTAGTTTTTACAACAGTCATTTTTCCGGTCCTTATATACAGCAACAGGTTCCATCTGTACAGCTCAATAAGACTTGTAAAAAAGTTCTCAAACCACATAAAATATCAATGGGATTGTTCATGTATGGGTCATGTATGTTTTGGATCCGTCCTGTGATCGGAATCTGACACGTATACACTTAACAAATCATATACTTGAATGAAAAGAAGAAACAAAAAATGTTTAAGATTGTGGCATCATCATTCATCATTGAACCAGTTTAATCTTTTATCAAATTCACTATGCAATTTCTTCATTTCCAAAGACTCTGGTAGTGAAAATGGCAGGGAACGAAAGCCTTTTCATGAGCTGTTTAAAATTATTCTCATAAATATACCCAGGAATTCCATTTAAGCGTAATGGTGCTCCTGTCTGTGGTGCAACAGGAGGTAAATGAATCACTGCCCCCCTCAGCACATGGGCAATAATTTGCTTAGTAGATCAATGACACAAATTTCAGGCAAGTTATTAGGCTAAAGTTTTTTTTAAACATTTTTATTTTCATTTTTAGGGTTTATGGAAAGGAGTCTTTTTGTTACAGCAGTGCCAGTTTCAGTCCCAGTTTCCTGGGTCGGTGCTGATGCAGTGTGTAGAGCAGAGGACTCGCTACACAACAATGTGGGGTTCTGACATTGGGGCCGAGGGCCGTGGAGGAATGGGCACCAACTTTGACTCTCTGTAAATGGTCGGAGAGGAAGTCACTGATCCAGCTGAAGGTGGTGGCCAGACGTCCAGTGTCTAGTAGCTGAAGTGAATCACTGGTCTGTAGTTGTTCAGACTACTAATGGTGGCCTTTTTGGTCCTGGAATAACAAATGCTAAGTGCAGGCAAGGTGGGATATAGGACTGGCATGGTAACTTGTTTTAGAGCTTTGTGAAGGCACCAGCCAGATGTTGAGCCACTCTTGGGGATAAAAGCACTGATTTGTCTTTTTTTGTTAATTTTTTAATGTCTTCCTTTAATTTTATTTTTTTATTTTCAGTTGTTCTTGACATTGCTGTCACTTTTCTCATTTTGTTGTCATTTGATTAAAATTTTATAATACTTTAGTTTTCTTTAAACTTTAGGAAATGACTGACATTAAATATGAATGTTCTTGCTCAAGGATAAAGGAGAATTTAATTAGAGATATTCTATGTAAGGGAGGCAACCCGTGTGCTCTGTGACTAATAATGTAAGAGCAATACACATTTGCCTTGGAAAGATCATGACATGAAAAAACAGAAATGGTGACTGTACAGAGTGAAAACAGACATAAGCCAGGTTAATGTTTACGTTAATTTGAAAAAATACTATTTGATATCAGTTACACAGGTTTTGCTGTGTGCCGTTGGTTCCTCCATTGTGCTCTTAGACTTTGTTAGATGACAGGAAAAGCTTTTGGAATGTTATGCGCAATCTTCTCAATCAGTCATTTAACCCAGTGCTCACCCTGGTTTGACAGCTTCTCAAATAGCCGCCATGCCAAGGCCATGTTTCTGGCATTTCTGAGCATCATTCTGCGATGGTCTATTTATCCCATCACATAATGGGATTTTTCTGGGTTTCAGCAACCACTGTTGCATTAACAATAGACAGAGAAACCAAAGACACAGAAAATGCATCTAGAAAACCATGTATATTTGCACACTATATGTAGCTTACATTTTAATTGACTTGCAGGCCATTTAGAATTTTTGCTCTATCAGGTATATGAGCTCATTTATGGTCTTGAAAAATGCTTAGAGCAAAAATGAAATAGATGATTAGTTGCTTAATGTAAAGAACACAAATTTTCTTATTTTCATGAAGACTAAATGGATGCATCATCGTAGTAATTTCTTTGACAACAGAGAAAAAGCAACACGAGTCAAGGACAGTAGAAGGTAATGCAATCTAAAGCAATAGTCTAGCAAGCCATTTGAAAAACATTGTGGATGCCACAGCCCGGCTGCCTTCATCTACTTATCCAGATCATAAATCTGAACCAAAGTAAAGGCTCCAGTGCCTCCCCCTCCATTTTCCCCATGCATACATACATTGCCATGCTCAAGGTAGGGGAACATGCAGAAAAAGACTTATTGCTTGAGTGGGGTAATATACTGTTGCCAACAGCCTAAAGCATGTCATCTACCGTATATTCATATTCATTTTGCGTGTTCCGATTGAATATAGTGTGTAGCAGTTTATAAATACTCTCGCTGGTAATTTATAGCTGATGGCACAACTGTTGTAATACATTGTACTCTGATGCCCTCCTTTTGGCCTTGAGTCATTTCTAATCGGAGGTTAATAGTAACAGTCATATAAACAAATGGATGTATCAGTAAAACTGATATCTTGTTAGAAAAAATCAACCACTCTCCTTACAATTTCTTTTAATCCTAAACTACATTAAGTTTTGCACTAATGGCTCTTTATAGAGAACATTACATTATTATTTTTCTCTTATATTGTGTGTCTACGATCTCTTGCATTGGCTAGTGACTGCAAACCATCTATCAGGAGGGACTAAGTTTAAAGGACAGATACAGGGCCCACTGCTCCAGTTTCAGGAGTCAAACTGACCGCAGTTTTTTCTACACCTGGAGGTTACCTTTAGCAATTACGAGGTCTTAAATCATTTTTAGTCCTTACAGAGCTGCATACTACTATCACTGAAAAAACTGTAAAAAAAAACAAAAAAACAACCCAAACACCAAAAAAAAAAAAAAATCCTAATACTGTGAGCAGGTGTTTCGTATGTGGCCATCCTTACATGTACAATATGCAGAATGTATAGCCTGTGGCGATGGACAGAAATAGAACCAACAGCCTGGCAATGAGGTGTCAAGAGACGAGGGGCAAGAGGTTCAAATGAAGAGGAGGAGCAGCACAGACCCAGCGAATGAAAGAGGGAGTCCACCACTGAAATTCCGTGATAACAACAGGAGAAAACCACAGAACATCCACAACGATATCTGTCAAAAGTGTCTGTGTTCTGTCTTCATTTTAATGCTGCTCCTTTCATTCCCCGGTGGCAATGAAGTTCTAATAAGCAATTGATTTTTTTTTCAGCGAGAGGGAGAGGAGTTAAAATGTTGACCCTCTGACCCCATTGCTCAATGTAAGTATGGCAGGAGATGGTTCTCATCCCTAAGAATCGATGCTGCCCGGTCCATTACCACCCGTGCCTGATTTCCATGTGTCATCAGCGTGTCATGTAACATACATCTTTGTCCGATGTGACAGGACCTTACCACCTTCCCCTCTATGGGGTGACAGGCATGTCGCCCAGTTCTGTGAAATGGTGCAGAAAAACAGGAAAGAGGAGCACGCCCCTCAGTCTCTATCAACCCCGGACGTGAAGAGCTGACCCCCTGTGAAAGTCCGTACAAATTTCCTCATCTATTTGTCAGAGAATAGGGAAGGAGGTAAATGAGGAGGGGGTGGTATTTGAGCCAGCAGCTCATCTCCCCGCCCTTCTCAAGATGCATAATTCAGTGTTTCTCTCACAACAGCCTGAGCTTTGGAGGGCTCAGTTCCCCCAGCCATGTGGCCAGCAGTCTGCTAATATGAAATAAGCTCAGAACTCGCTCTGTTGTTCCTTCAGGCTTTCTGGCTTTACACACTCTCTGTCATACGAGTATGATTTATTCAGCTTGCTCATCCATGGCGTGAGTCTCAGACCCAAGTGGACCAATTGGGAAACATTTTTGTCCTTGGCAGAGGAAGTGTGTCGGCATCTCTGTGGGTTGTCAGAGTTACGCTGGAGTAGCTTAACCTCCCACTGCTAGTTGGTTTTAGTGCTCCTTATGAGAGACCCTGCCTGGCCTGTGTACAACAACAGTGCCTCGGCCTCAATAAGCAACCCAGGAAGGAAGCCGGGCGATACGTCTTTCTTTTCAAAATCCTTTTTCTTCACCCCTTTGAAGTCTAAGTAAAAAATAAATGAATAAAAAAACTGCATCAATGTCAAATGACAAAATGTCCTTTCATCCATGTTTTACAGTCTTTAACAGTTTTCCAGCTTTTCACAGGGCCGCACAGAGACATGCAACCATGTATCAGAGCCCCTAATGAGCCTAAGATGTGTGTTAGATTGGAATAAACCGGGATACCTGAACGTCTTAGGTGTGGATATTTAACTACTTCAAAAACAATGAATTTCAGAAGGAATAAAACATTATATTGTCTATTTTGAGTCAGTGAGACACTTTTTTTTCATCTTCCCGAGGACACATATATTCAGATCTGGCTCTACTGCGGATTGTTTTTTTTCTTTTAGTTTTACTGTGCCCGGGCTAGGAAAAGGAAAGAAAAATTCCAGTCATCACAGTCGACAACCACTTTAATGGCATATTGTATTTCTTGAATTATTCAAATTTCTTTCATTTATAGGAATTGTAATGGGTTTGGGTTGATTAGCCCCTTCCAGAGATGCCCGCCTTTCAGCTAAACTGTTGGCAGCTAAATGTGTTTGTGTAATTCTCCCATGGTGCTTTTTGTATTGCTTTGCGAAGAGTCTGAGTTGGTCATACAAAAGTGAACTGCTGTACACTCAGACCAGCGGTCATATAATTGGGCATATTACATCCCACAGATCACATCACAGAAGAGATGTATTCAAAACTTCTTTCTCTGTGTTTTTTTCTGAGATATACAGTTGCAGCGCCCAAGTCATTTTTGCCAATTTCATGAGTCTAATAACTGAGAGAAAAGTAGGAAGATTTAATGTTTGAGCTTCAGCTTTTGGTATTTCTCTAGATTGTGATCATTATTTTCAACTGCTTCCATCCGCTGCTATTCCTTTCACACAATTCTGCATATTTCTTGGACGAGTATTTCTCTGGAAAAATGACTTGTTTAGGTTTTTAAGTCAAGTGAGGCCTCAAACAGCTGTGAGAGGGGGAATGGTGTCCTCGGATGAAGAAAAGGATCAGGCTTTTCTTGAGTTGATACCAGCTGCCCTGTTGCTTTATTATGTTTAACTGCTCAAGTGATCTTCAGCTTATTGCTTCCACCACTGTTATGTATTTACAAAGACTACACTCATTGATTGCAACATTGTCGACTTATATCTTGATAAGAAAAAAGATGTTATGAATCAACTGCCTCTCCTGTAAGCTATAACTGCTATTAAGAGTCTGGATTGACCTCACTGCGCAGTTGTCTTAATTGTCTATGTATTGTTGTATTTCTGACTGTGTGACTTTTTTGTGATTATATGGTCATAGTTCTACTCTAATTACCCCTCAAACAAATACTCCCTCAAAACTATAGCTACTATAATGTCATCCCTGTTGTTCTTCAGAGACATGCAGTGTAACTTCTCCTGTTTTATTGCTCTTTCTTACCTCATGTAAGCATCAGCTGCTTCAGGTCAGACTTCCTCCTCAACATCAGAAGTAATGACACACAGTAATGGCTCATTAGATACCCCGGTGTAAATAGTGTCAGGCAGTTGGGGGGAATGAGCCTTGTCTGGCGTGTGACAGCATCACAGAAGGCTCAGCACCACCCTTCCCTTCCTGCTGATGATAACATTTCTGTGTCCATCTCATGATTAGAATTGGAAATTAATCTTATGAAATGTTTCCACACTGATCCGATCGAATAGGGGTTTCATCTAATCTCTGTTGTTTGAACATTTCACATCTCTCAATGCCTCCGTTTTACTGATCATCTTCCAAAGAGAATAGAATCCCAGGAAGAGCTCACCACTCATTACACTGAGCTTTTTTTTATTTAAGCAGATCAAAATGTTTGCCCTTCTTTTAATTGAATAAAATCATTTTTCCGGTGTGTTTTTTACACCTTTGTTTATCAATTTCAGTTTGAAAAAATGCTTTCATGAAACCTTAAAGGACTATTACAAATCATAAAAACAATCATCAGTGCAACTTCGATTATCAATACAGTCTTGGGGATTTATTGATCATTATTTTAAATCTGATTAATGATGATGCATGTGTGTATAAAATGGCTGTCACTTGCCTAAAGTTCTGCAAAGGTTTTGACTTGTGTCAGGATGTTGCTGTACTTGGTCGTTACATGACACTCATTAGCAACTTATTTAACAGAACTCATTCACAAGCTGTGCTAATCTACTGGGGTGACCTTGATTCTTTATCTGTGTATCTGTGTTTATGTCAGTGGAGCAGAGCCTGTCTCTCTCTGTATTATGAGCACAAAATGTAGTTAACCTCATGTTTGGTCATAAAATTTCTGCACGTCATTAGTTGTAATTACCTTAGCTGTTACTGAACAATTTGAGTTTTAGTGCTCAAGCTAGAATAATTCCAGTACTGCAAACCCCCTTAAAAGTGGGATGAGGAAAAGGAGTTCTTAGGTTTCGGTTCTCATCTCTGTCGCTTTATACCACTTCTGCAGCTAACCCCTGCCTGTTGGCTGAGAGGCTGTAAATCTGAGGCGCTTGTGCAGGACAAGTAGCAAGTGCGCCATGGAAGAGAGGAGCAAGGGTGTGAGCGGGAGCTTGTTGGAATGATAGATTAGTGAGGCATTGCCTTGATGTGGTGTGCAGCAGTGTCAGTGTGGGGGGGTATATATTCAGATATATATATTCAGATACCGGTGCATATACATTATAGTCACCACAGCATCCTACATGCTTGACTCAGTGGTCTTTCTGTTGCTAATCCAGAGGGTTTTGAATTTTCAAAGTGAAAAATCAATGTTTGAATGGGGAGAAACATATTTCTTTACAGGTAGCTATGGGTCGGCACGATGAAATAGTGACATAAACTCTGTCATACATATGGCCAACTTTCATGACTAGTTACTTCTGGTGTTTGTTTCTGATTCCCAGATTTTTCTTCTCTCTCAATTTAGTGAATTGAAAGGGAACACTTCCCTTTTGGCAGGAGCAAGACACATAAGATGTGATGGGCAGAGAGAAAAAGGAAAAAAATAAACGAGAGTAGGAGATAGTCTAAGTGAGTAACATTGGAGGAGCGTAGGAGATAAAGCCAGGAGAGAGGGCAATTATTAAGAAAAGGGCATCCACGGAGAAAAATAGATTTATTTTTTCAGGGAAAATACAGCAGCAGCAACCCATAGAGAAGCATAAATTAAGAAATCAACTGAATGATGTGGTAAAAAAAAATAGAGGTAGTTTACTTCTTTAACTTTGGATTGGTCAGAAGAGTGGGTGAAAATGCAAAGAAGATGAACCAGTGATTGGCAGACAAATTTGTGATGGGCACAGACAAAGAATGAAAGCTCTGTGAACACAGTCAATAGCCATTTAGAGGAGACGAAGTGTGGGATGACAGCTGAGCAGAGGGGTGTGAAGAGAGGAGCATAAATGAATGAACGATATGCTGGGAGGATGGGGAGAAGTGAGTGGGGGAGGTCCTCCGCTATATTGTGGGGGGATAGGCCTGTCTTGTGACCTTTGACTTGTAATTGGATCAATGAGCGTGTGGAGCACTATGCTCAAAAGCCTACAGTGGAGAATTCATAGGACAATGTTGTGTTGAGGTGGGGCTTTGGGTCCGCCTGCATGCATGTGTTGATAGTAATGTGTATCCACACCTCACAGTTAATTACAGTATCCAGCCATCTTCATGATTGTGTAGCAGGTGTGCATGAAGCATCGTTCTCTTTGTCATTGGTGTGCTGTAGTGCAAAATTGGCCTTGCTCATTATGTCTGAGCAGGGAAGTGCACAACATTATTTTATGCTGGTTAGAAGAGTAAAAACTTTGGGAGAGCACATTTCACCAATGCAAATCCTTTTTTTGAGCAATTCTTTCTTGTTCCTGTTTTAATTTTTATTTTCAGATACTAATATATCAACATTATTAGAACAAATACACATATACTGCTCTGTGTATGTTGTACTTGCAATCTGACTCCCTTATAAATCGAATGGCTTTGTGCGTCTGTGCATTTGTCAGACTTGTTGATCTCCTCAATATGAGACCACTAGCTCCTGGTCTTGTGACCCACATAATCAAGGCCAAAGGTGTCCCTGCTTCAATTCATGCTCATGAAAGATGAAGGTCACATTATTATCTTTAACATCTGTCTCACTGGGTTTTCACCAGGGTCCCATCAATCCTTTTTAGTTCCTCTTTTCCCTTCTTTTTCTGTCGTTGTTGACAATTATGTGCTCTGTTTAAGAGATGTTTTGTCATGTATCCGTGCCATTTATTTTTGCCAGCGTAGGGCAGAAAGTCGATACATCAGTATGAACTTTATATGGTAAAACAGCCACTATGCCTTGTGTATCTCCAGCGTCCACAACCGCTTCGCATGCTACCCGTACCCAGCACTCATCTATATTTGTTTACACTTTGTAGCCCAGGATGGATTGGAAAGCAGATTGGCCCAAACGAGGCAGAAGGTTGAAGTGTGTTGTCCGTGGGTCTGACTTCATTTTTCCCTTGACAGCAACACCCTTTGCGTACTGCATTGATCTTACCTACCACACAGATTTTGAACTGTGGAATGAATAAAAGGAGAAAGTTGATTTTATTATCTTGTGACCACGTCAACATACAAAATATGCCAAACACTGCCCCTGTGAAAGTTAATTGTCATCTGCCAAATTAAGATGTAGTTATGTTCAGCTTGACTGGATCTGTGGTTTGAAAAAAAAGAAAAAGGGAGCCAGAATGGAGCCAAAGGGGCACTGGAGCCCAACAATAGGTATTTGAGAGAGTTGTGGAGATAGATGGTGGGCAGTCTTTGTTTTCTCCTGAACGAAACCTAGATTTGGGAAATGGCAAGGAGGAGGAGGAGGGAAAAGAGAGCTGGAAGGAGGAGGAGGCTTCAAGGGGGGTGTGAAGCTGCTGGTTTAAAATGAGATTTTCTTTTATTTATTTATTTAGCTGAGCTCATAGCTCAAGGCTGTCTGCTTGCTTTTTGTTGTATGTACTGTGGCCTCGGTGCCCCCTTTACCCCCCTCCCGCCCCCCTCCTTCCTCTGTGTTATGAGTGTATCAAGAGCAAATATCTGTGTGCACATACATTTACACCTCAACTACCACTGCCAGGTTTTTTTTTTAAATGTACTTCTAAGAAAGTGTGTGTTTTAGTTCCTCAGAAGTAAGACTTGGTGTGTGTATATTTATCAGTATGTGTCACTGCTACAGTACATGTTTATGCAGTCTACTCGTAGGAAGTAAGAGCTGGTATCTTGGGAAGAATATCTTTTGGGATAGATCTGTTTTATAATGTGTGAGCCAGACATGCAGCACATCTATTGCACACGAGAAAAGCAACCTTTCCTTGGCTGCTCATGAGCACAATGCCTCAAAGCAGCACAGATTATTCAGTGGACTGAGAACAGGAGCTGTTTTGTTTTCTTTCTTTTTAGCAGGAGCACATTTCCGCCAACCACTCTAAAATCAATACTGTTTCTATTAGACCATAAGAATTTATTGAAACACATAAGGGCTTTTGTTAGTGTTCATAGACTATTTGAGATGTTGGCACATCTATTCATTATTTATCTAATTTAGTTGTGGCTATAGATGAGGAATATTCTCTGTTAAATGTTAGAACCTGAAAAGCTCATGTCAATAGCTCTGCATGCCTTTTGTTCGAGACACAGGTCCTTAATTGAATCCGCTGAATATACCTTACAACCTCTAAACACTTCACCTTTTTCAAAATAAAACTTGCTGCTTCAGTGTGTTTAGTCTTTAATGCCATATAGAATACATAATAGTTCTTTTTGATCCATTCTTGGTCCCACATAACTTCTGCCTCCCGTTGCTCCTAATTGCTTGCATCCTGGTTATTAGAATGGGAAATTGCTGTCTGTGGTGGCAAACCATTCTGCGCTCACTCCGTCTGTCTCTGTCACAATGTGGCCATGTGTCTGTCATATTCCAAGTCTGCCATTCTTCAGCTTGTTCTTTCACAGCTCTGTTACCATGACTGCAGAATGGGGGAGCTGTGGTGACAGTGAACCGGGAGCCGGACTGAAAATCAGGAGTTTGGAGAGCCGATTTTTACATTTAGAAAATGCAAAAGATGTGTGAGGGACACAGGCAGCCCCTCTCAGAGCTGAAGATGAACTCTTCTCGCAGCTATTTCAAAATGTATCAAACATCAATGGTGTCAGATTACGTGCTTCTACCATTTCAACATAAACACACATAAACAATAATATACATTGAATAGCGATGTCTTTTTTTACCCCAGTTTTTTCAAAGCTTTGAATATGTCTAAATAAAAGTCATGAGCATAAAGTGTGCATCAAAAGGTGAAAAAAGCCTGGATCGGAACAACACAATGGAGCTGGACCCTATTAACCACGGGCCATTGATGCATATGTTTTGTGTTATGTGGAACCGAGCCTTCAATAAATGCCAAAAACTACAACGCTGCATCATTCAGCTGTCAAACCCTTTACCCTTGATTCGCTCTTATTGTAATCTTGCTCATACCAGACCTCTGCATACAGAAAAAAGCTGCAAATTCCCATCTTGCATTACCTGCCTTTTTCTCAAATTCGACAAATGGAAATAGTCACTTATTAAAAAGCGGTGAGCATTTTTCTGCTCACAGGCTAGCCAACCAGGTAGGGCAAATAGGCAGTTTTTCTAAATAGGCTGTTGGCATAAGGGTGAGTGTGCATGGTTGTTGCATGTGTCTGTATTAGTCCTGTAGAGGATTGCCAATCTGTCCAAGGTGTACCCCACCTCTTACCCAACGACTGCTGAGATTACATCCACCTATATGACCCTAAACAGGATTAAGTGATATAGGGCATGGGTCTATGGAGTTGGTTGCTTGCAGAGCCAAAATTCATGAATCATTTTCATAGGCTGGCCAATAACACAGTTAAATATTCAAATCATACACTGATTCTATACCTCTTTCAAAATGAACCAACTATTAACTGTTTTCTTTCCAAACAAGTCTAAAATGTCTATTTATGTATTCACAAGTTATGTGATATCTCTACGCGCTGGTAGCAGGAATCCGTCCATCAAATGCCATTATTCTGTGACATTATTGGTTAGGGTAAAGTTCCAGACTGTGCTGAATATTCATGTAGATGCTGCATGACAATTTGATGTACCCCTCAATTTTTCCTTTACTTTACAGATATTCTCATTCTTGAAACTCATGTAAAAGGAAATAATTTCAGTGGGCAAAATAACAGTATGGAAGCTTACATTTTTACAGAAATGTGAAAAGACACACATTCAATAGAAGTGAAGTACAAAGCCATGTTACATATTTCACATTTATCTCTAAGAAAGAAAAGGGCGAAGTTAGAGAAACATTTATTGTTCCACAACCCATGAGTTTTTAAGTTTACTCCCCATTTCAATTAATTGGTTAGTACCGTATATAGTTTTTTTCAAAACTGGATAGTAATGAAGATTTTGGTTTGGGTTCAAAAGCAGTGAGCACACAAAGGCTGAGCGTCGGAAATGAGTAGAGGCGCTTCGGTTTCTCAACAGGAGCTTAAAAAGATCATTTCAAGAAGAGTTTCTCAAAGAAATCGTGTTTATTTCTTCCTCTGAAATTTGTCGAAATTCCATTCAAAGAATTTGGAGAAATTTCAGTTAGTGATGTCTGGTTCCACCAGACACCATTGCATCAACAACAGTTTTGTCAAAACAAATATACGGCAACTTCTTGGATAAAGAATGTGGGGATGTGGGAAAGCATGGTCAAACTCTGTAACACAAAGTTAAAATAACTTCCAGAGTGGAAAAAAGAAACATTACATTGATTTTGTCCAAAGTGTGAATTCTTCACATAGTGTAAACATGATCTGTGCTCAGATTACGGAATATGAAACTCTTTTGAAAGAAAAAGACACTAAACACTAAAAAGGTCACCCACGTCTGTCGCAACAAAAGTTTGAAATGCATGTCCCTGTCATTAGCATGGGACATTCTAATCTACTCCTCTCTGATAGCAACACTAATGCAGAAAACTAGTACTACTATTTGTGTTGTCAGCTAAACATACATTTAAATATTAAATATTTTTTCTATTTTTTCTGAATGCTAATGAATTTTGCATGAAAAAAACGACACAAAACCTAGTTTAAACGCTGTATAAAGTTAAGACACAAGCTCTGGGTTAAAGAAAGTGTGGAGAGATTATAAAAGAAATTGAAAAATTGCGAAAGCCCTTAACTTTTTCATTCCTTAACTAATCGCAGTAAAAATAACACTTAAAAAGCTTCATGGCTCAGTATTATTAGTGTCAGTGCATCTTTTTTCTTGTCATGAGAAGACAAGAAAAAAGACTGAGTGACTTCTCTCACTGAGGAAAACAGATGCAAAGGACCCGCTACAGTACCAGCTAAACCAAGAGTAGCCTAAATATATTTGAACACCTCCACCTAAATTTTACAACTCATTCCAGCGCAGGCTTTAGCGGAGCCTGTCACTGGGCAGGAGGCACTCTGGACAGTCCATCACAAAGCCACTAGTCAGTAGTTTTTGGGGTGATTATGACTGACACCCCCCATTTCTTTACTCTTTTACAAGGGGACAAGCTTTTCATGTGACTAATTGGAGTGTGCAAGCCACCACAGTTGAAGTGCTCCTGCAGGGCATCTCTTTATTTTATCTCTTTCTTTGCCCTCTACCCTCCTCCAACACCCAAGCTTTTATTATCTTTTGCCATATCAAGCAAACAACCTGTTAGTGTAAATTAAGGTCCAGTGAGTGATGAAGCGACACATCCAATCCTTCTGCCTCCTCTGTGTCCTCACTCCTTCCGTCATCCTTCTATCCCTTTGAGCTCTTTCCTCTTTTGTGTCCCCACCCTTCTGTTCAGACTTGTTTGGCATGCGTGCTTTTCAAAGACACTGGTGGTGTTGGTGGTGCTGTGTGCATGCATGGATGCGGGAAATGAAGATTGAAGCGGACAAAAAAGCCCTGGTGCAACCTTGAGGTGGAAATTAATAATGATAAAAATAATTACTGCCCCTCTTCACTCATTCGCCCACGCCCCCCCCCACCCCCCGACCTAGTTTTCATAATGGAGAAGGATAGCCCCCAGTCGCTGTGTGTGTGTGTGTGTGTGTGTGTGTGTGTTTTAGATTTGTATTAGTATGTCTAGAGGATGGGGCTTCAAAATGACCATGGTGTAATAGGGATGGATGTAGGACAGGACCTACATGAAGAAACCACAAGGGTCATCAGGTGCTGCGATGTGTGTGTGTGTGTCTGTGTGTGTATTTGTGGCTCATACAAGTGTTTTTTTTTTTCATCACACGGAGGCTGCATGATTTGTTTGAGCTCAACTCATCTTTTTTTATTTTCAGTTGTCTTTGACGCTCTGTCTTATAACTTTTTCCTTTTGTGTTTCAAACCAGGCTGAACAGATATCAAACACGATGTGAGAACCCAGTAGATTAGTGAAAGGAAATCATTTGTGGATGTGGCAACAGCTTCTTGGCTGCAGCAGTGGGGTCCTGCGCACACAGTCAATGTCAACAATTTTTTTAGTGTATGTATGACATCTAAATGTGTAAACTTGTACAGAGATAAGCTCTGTGATGCATGGCTTTTTTGCCAGGAACATGTCCGTCACTAATTTTGGACTTGATCTGAAACTGTGTTCCCCCTCTGGTGAGCCTTTAGCAGCTCCACATGATGGGTGCTTACCTACATGAGGAAATGAGCCTCTCTGCTGGTCTTACCGTGTCCTTGTTTTTACCTCAAACTTTACCTGGGATCCTTCAACTTGAAACGTTCTCTTAATCAAAGACACGGATGTAGTTTGTGGTTGTTCTCCCTCTCCTCTCTAAGTGTATTTGGTTATATATTATCAATGTAATCTATAAAACAAAAATGGATTAATTTGAGTTCAACAGTGCATTTTTAGGTGATCTCTCTACCCACTATGTACATTTGCCAGGCACAGGTGGTCTATTGCTGTTTTCCATGACAGACACAGGGCTGTGGGTTTCATCATCACACAGTTGTGACATTCTTAGTTCTCCACTAAAGACAGCATCCCATTGATCAGAGACTGTATGTTTATTAGAATATATTGGTTTACAAGAGGAGGTGCCAGTTTTGTATAAAACAGGGACAGGTAAAAAACACCTTTTGGGTCGAAGGCAGAGATGTTCAGTAACGAAGTAGAACTACTTAAGTACTGTACTTAAGTACCAAAATGCAGTATCTGTACTTTATTGGAGTACATATATATTTTCCCTCCTTTTACTTTTACTCCACTACATATTTTTGATTGATTTAACACTTTTACTCCGATCGATTTTTCACGGGGCTGACTCGTTACTCGTTACTGAAATATAAAGGTAATGACAGATAGCTCTGTCCCGGTCTGGGAAGCTGGCTCCTCATTGGGCGATTTGAGCCATCAAGGATAGCCTATTAAAAAAAAGCCTCCCGAAACATTGCATAATCATGGACTTCAAAAATTCCCCATCTAATCTGAAGAAGCAAGGTAAGTTAATATCAAGGTAAGTTAAGCTAGTAAATGAGCGCTAGTTCAGTTCTCCCTGTTCACGCAGGACGTAGCAGCTGACATTAGCCAAAGCTAACCTAGTTGGCTAGCTGTATGCTACATGCTAGCATAAAGACTCAGCTCAGGATTCTGACACTGGAATAATAAATAATAGTGGATGAAGTACTCTTCTTTGCTAATGCAGATGTAGTTTTCTGTTTTTTGTAAACACCTGTATGGCATTTCACACATTTGAAATAATATAATAGTAAACAATATCTATCCAACTTTTGACTGCCTGTTTTTAATATACACAGCACTTTTACTAATACTTGTACTTTCGATAATTGAGTAGCAATTTTTGAAATACTACTTGCTTAAGTGCAAAAAAATGGAGTACTTCCGTACTTCCACTTAAGTATGGAGTTGAAAGAACACTTCTACTTTTACTCCAAGTGAATTGTTTTACATAGTACTTGTACTTCTACTCCACTCCTCTACTCCAGTACTTTCTACATATGAAGGTGACTTAGACAGTCTGTGTTTTTCCCTTCGTACATGGACTGGAGCTGCTTGAACATTTTATTGCTTCATTTAATTTCACTATCTATTTCCTGATTTATGTTGAAGTTCTTGCAATTTTGGTTCAGTTTCTTGCTTGTGACCTGTTATTTCTTTCCAGCATCATACCTATGTAGTTTATCCTGAGGTCAAAGTGAAATGAACGAAGAGGCTACAACACAGAGCGCCTGTCTAAATAAGTAAGGCTAATTAACAATAATGAGCTGTGTGGGTTCTCAGTGTATCAGTCGTGTAAACAATCTTGCTGAAAGAGTGACCACCCACCATAATGTTTGTTACACTATGTTCATCCAGGGTCAAATATAAAACAAACAAGGCAGTCACACACAATGAATTATACAGTACAGTAACTTCATCAGGCAATTTCTGGGAAAAATGTAGTTGACCCCTGTTCATGTCCTAAGACATGGATGAATACAGGTGTGGTCTGCGGTCTAAAAAGTGTGTTATTTTTCAGCAGTTTGATAATACTGTAACTCGTTACAACTTGTGATAAAAAGATTTTTAAAAATCAACTTATATTTCGATGAAATAGTTTTCAATAGTAAAATCTGGAGTGTTTAAAAGAGTCTGGATACATAATATCCTACAGGAATGGAAGATAATTGATGATGTCAGGGTATGTAGTGTGTTGTGTTGTTGCTCCTATGTTTTTCTCACTGTCTGTTGTGTGTTTGCATGCTTGTCTTTGCTTCCCGTATCCCACTGAGCATGGTTCCTTATTAAGATGGATACCACAAAAAGGAAAAAAAAATCATAATTCAGTTTATTCACTGATCCATTTTTTTTGTCATCAGCCTTTAAAAAAATAAACCATATTTCCTTCTAAGTTTAGAGTCGTGGTGTGTGGTTAGCACTCTTGCCTCATGGCTAGAGGGTTCTGGGTTCAAGTCCCTGGGGGAACCGAGACCTTTGTGTGGAGTTTGCATGTTCTCCCTGTGTCACCGTCCACGGTGCACCCTGCTTCTCACCCATTGACTACTGGGATAGGCTCCAGTCCCCCCGTGACCCCATTAGGGAATAAGCGACTCAGAAAATGGATGGATGTTCTAAGTGTTGTAAAACATTTTTCTCAGCATGGACTCAAGTCTGTAATTACATTAAGGCATAGTTTAAAGTGGAATGCTGTGAAGAATGCAAAGAAGAGATAAAGCTGTTTTACAAATCTCACCAGTGAGTTAATACATATAGTTTAAATAAATGTGCTTAATTAAGCCAACACAGACCTATAGGGATGCTGCGATAACCTCAGACCTCCCTATTGAGTCTCAGCAGACCAGTCCACCTTTCTGGCACTGTGAGGCAGCTGTGGAGAGACAAACTATTACAAAAGTTACTGCTGTCACTGCACACACAGTTTCTTTATTTACTTTCTTTTCCATGGGTGTTCTCATATAAATTGTGCTTTAGTACTGGCTCTTGATGGATGGCAGTCTTGAAAGGGATCATGCATACACATAACTACAACATAACTTTTCCGGTCTCATGTTGCACATCACTTTATTTAGTCCTCTAATTATGTGTTGGGTCACAGTCAGGCCGATGAACAGAATCGGCGGTGGCCTACTCACAGGATTATGTTTGAGCTTGTTCTGGGAAAATAATTGCTTCTCCTCTCTAATGGCTTCATTCTTGGAGAGTTTTTAGGCTTTTGGAGAGAATTGCTGTATTTTGCTTTATATTAGTTGGAAAATCAACTAAAACGGAAACACACAATCTCATCTGGCATTAATTATATTCAGATGAAAGTAAAAGACTGAGTGAAAGAACTGGAATTTATTGAGGAAGGTACGGAATTTACTATATAAATATTAATTTTAAAAAAAGAGTTTCATACTTAGTATTAAGCTTTGCCCCCCATCTGTCCTCTCCATCTGTCTATCATTGACATAGATTTTTTTTTTGTAAGTTGTTAATTTATATATTTCACAATTATTGCCATGCTAGTAATATGCAAACAAAGCGAAGCTTCACCTTTAACTTGCACCATGTTTGCCTTTTTGTTCAGCCTTTGTAAGTCTGCACCGCTATGTGGATAAGCAGGCTGGCTGTAGACGGGAGCAGCAGCTGCCCTGGCAGGTGAATTATCTTGCCCGAGCCAAATATAAATCTGTCTCCTACCAGCAGAGAGAAAAAGGAAATTGACAGAATTACCATACATTGTTTCTCTCGTGTTTTCCTAAATAACCATGTTTACATTTTACTCCTGTGAGTGCGTCCGTATGCACGTCTGTGAATGTGCATGAGAGTGTGGATCTTTGTCCGTTTGAACCGGGGTTTTTGTAGTGGAAGTGTTTGTCTGTGCAGACCTGTTCCTGCTGTGGCTCAGTCAGGCTATTTGGACATGAAGCAGCTGTGAATGTGTGTGTAACTTGCTGGCCGGGGTGGGTTTATGTCTGTAATAGGCACTTAGCCACACAAACCCAGCAGGCAGCTAAGAAGCACCAGAGGAGATGCTCAGTGTTAACTACAACTTCTTTAAGTTCCCCTCTTTGCAGCGATGATTTATTTACACACTGTCTCTTTGGGGGCCTCGTACAATTGGAAAATGTGTCTTCTTGTTTTGATAACTTAGAAAAACCCTGCATCCTCAAGGTCTGTGGAGAGAATATCAGTCAGTGGTGGGGTTGGGTGGGGACAAAGTGTATCACTTACACGAAGAGCATGAGATAGACGAGCAGAGAAAGAGAGCTCTGGATGAAAAAGAAAAGAGCAAGATGGGGATGTGTAACACAAATACTTATCCATCATTTGATGCGTTGGAGAGAAAGTAGCATTATGGCCAGTGTCTGCACCAGAGTGCTGGAATTATGTCTAGCAGAGCGGTGGCTCATGCTGCTCTGACGAGGGGAAAAAGTTGGAGTATTTTGTGGAAAAGGAGATTCTGATGGGAAAAAAACATGAAAAAGGCAATGGAGGAGAAGAAGAAAAACAAATTTAAGCACATCTGAGGATGAGAGGAGAGAGAGAGCAGTACGGGGTTGGAAAAAGAGGGAGATCGAAAAGGGGGGGCGGACGAAGTGGAAGAGTAGCATATTGAAGGGGAAGAGAACAGAGTTGAGGAGAGCTTAAGAGGGGGGGAGAAAGGAGGTGTGATTGTGGGTGGGAATGAAGGAGACAGTCTGGTGTATGGGCAAAAAGACAAAGGAAAGAGAGGAGAGTGAAAAGGATCTGTCAAAGGGCTGGTTAGGGATGAAGAAACTAACAGATGCATAGAGATAAGAAGGTCTCAGGAGAGGGTTACATGAGTGCAGTGTGGAGTAACACAATGTTTTAGAGAGAGGTAAAGAGAAGGAGATAAGAGAGGGGGAGTATGAGATTAAGGAAAAAGGCAGAGTGATAGACTGGCAGGGAAGAGGGAGGAGAAAAAAGCAGGATGAGACAGAGGAGGGAGTCCGTCTTGTACAGCGTATACAGAACACGCGTGGAGCTGGTGTTAGAGCGAAAGAGAGACGGAGAGAGGAAGGGAGGGAGGGTGGGAGGAGAGAGGGAAACAGAGGGTGGGGGTGAGGTATTTAAACGCCGGAGCAGGACAGCACGAGCGAAGCTCTGAACTCCCCGAGAGTGGAGGTAGGACAGGGAGAGGAAGCAGAAGAGCAGTTTTCCTGACGGCAAAGCTCACACACTTTAACATTGCACACACAAACACACACACAGACGCTCACACTCTCACACACCCACTACTGGACTTGGACTCATCTGTGGACTCCACAACCTGTCATCTGGAGCTCTACTTGTGCCTTCCTGGCTCCCACTCATCACTCTCTTCACCTTTACCTCCACTCCCCCCGTCCCCCGCTTGGTGAGGGCAGATGGCCATGGCGCGGGCCTTTCTCGGGGGTCTTATTGGCTGTGCCCTGCTCTCCCTAGTCCTGGGGAGTAGCAATGTGGATTTCGGGGTTCCCCCTGCGAACTTCTACCCCCGTTTCAATCCCTTCTTTTTCCTGTGCACCCATCATGGGGAGTTGGAGGGTGCTGGGGTGGCAGAAGGTGGGGGCGAAGTGTTACTCACCCTCCAAATTACTGGCAACCCCACCAGTTACACCCCCGGACAGGAATACCAAGGTGAGAACACCTCTAACGATGTCCACTTTTTTTTTTCGTTCTAGTTCTTGCATGGATTAGAGAATGATGCGTATTGTTACGGCAAGCTGATAAATCTTGTATCAGATCCCAAGAGCAAAATGTTTAGCGTCTGTCTGAATTTTTCTTGTTGTGAAGAGATCATTTTGCATAATTTAAAATTCTTTCTTTTTTTGGTGAAGGAATTTAAATGTGGAGATTGTTTTTTCCTCCCTATACAGAGAAATTTACAAAATCGTGCAGGTGTTTGGTGTCGGACACGAGGCGCTGATGTGTTTGTGCAGCTTCTGTTGGGTGGCTGCCTGTAGAAGCCAGCATTTATGTATTTATAATAAGTAGAGCTGCTTCGTAGGACTCCTGCTTCTGCCACTACATGTGTAGGTGGATATCAGCGCGTTGCTCCAACTGAATGAGTGTGTAAAAAATGAGAGCGCAAATGGAGGAATGGAGCACCATAGAAAGAGAAGTTCAGACGGATGAAAATAACTAATAAAGATTTGCAAACTATGGGTGAAAGGAAATGCAGACGATTGTCCAATTTCCCAGACAGGCTCCTGGCTCTTGAACACAGATAGCCCATCATCCCCCCCGATTGTGGACACTTGCTCTCCTCATTGGTGTAACACTGGAGACAGTGACCTGCACAGGCCACCGCAGGCCGGCTGAGGTCACATTCCCATGCTGCTATCCCTCAACTGTGAAGTCATTTTATTTTTGTTCTGTCTTCAAGATTTCGGCATATCGAAACAATATCTCTTTATAATCCCGATGTTGATGTCATGCATAATTTTATGTTGCAAACAATGGAATTACTAGTGTTTTTTTCCTCTATTTCATTATCCTTTAACCTGTCACACGCAGCAGAGTTTGTGTAAATGTATCGGGAATCAGAAAGATAGGAAAAAAGACTGGGAAGCAGAAAAGGAAATGGGAGGGGTCTGGATGAAGCACTATTATTCTGTAAAATATTGGTTTAGATCAACCATCCAGTCAGGCACCTTTTGACTGGGGCCGAGCTTTTAGGGAAAAGGGGCGAAGAGAGATTTTAGTAACTGGCTGACGGACGGGAGGGATAGAATGCTCAGAGAGGTTTAGATAATTAGCATTAGAAACGTGGTGGACTGGGAGGAGGGAGTGATTTAAATAGGGCCATGGCTGGGATTGAATGGCGTAGGGGGAGATTTTAATGACGATGAGAGGATTGAGGAGATAAGATACCAGCAGCAGGGCTTGCACAGAAAAATGACAGCCTTCCAAGCTGCTCACTTTTACTCCGCCTTGAATTTTGTCATATGCCAGCAGGTCATTATTGAAATTTCTAAGATTTTGAATAAGTTCCTAATGTGGTTGGAAGACTAGTGAGCTGGTGAGATACCAGCTCTGGTGTTTTCTCATTGTGACATGAACAAGGTAGTTTGGGAGCTACTTATAATCAAGAGTTGAGCTGAGAATTAAGTGTTTTCTTCCAACTCTGCTGAACATAGAATTCTTAAAAGATAAAAAGGCAAAATCTGTAAAATGTCAAATATCAAAGCATTTATATTTTACACAATTTTCTCATATAGCTTTCGCATTTGAGAACTGTTGTTTTGTTGTTGTTTGTTGTTAATGTTTAATCTAATATCAATTATTTTATGGGCTCTCTGAATCTTACTTTTGGATTATGCCAGATTTAATCTTCTAAGAGCCATATATGATATTATCACAGCGAGTGCTGCATGTGGATATTGGGGGTGGAAAACATCTGTGATTCTTACAGAGCGGTTGTGAAAGGTCTGTAGAAAAGTAAACTAACACAAGACCATAAAGAATAAATGTTAGTCAAGAGGAGAAAAGTCAGAAAGTGGAAAAGGAAGGTTACCCTGTCTTAAAAGACAGGAGGTTAGCGTATCAAAGAGCCACCTCAGCAGTCGGTGTGGAGCGGGATGAAGATTTTCTGTAGCAATATAGTAATTGAGGTTCTGACCTGACCTCACTCCCTCTTGCTTCTCTGTTGCTTTTGAGCGATAAGACCTTGTGTGGGCAGCATAGTGTGTGTGTTGTCCTCATGATTACTGTATTTAGCTATCAGACTGAAATGACCAAGAGAGGCTGTGTTACTCACTGCGAAATATTTGAGAAAGTGGGTGTATTGGCTGGGGCACCATGGATAAAATGGAAACGCAAATACTGTGGAGACATTCTGAACTGCTGGGAAAGAGACGGAGGAAAAATGAGAGGACTTGTTGAGATAAAGACCTTGTTGAGATGTCTGTGCTTCTTGTCAGAGTCTAGTGTCAGTTTATGTAAAGAACTGATCAAAAAAAGAGTCTCTTGCGCATGTCCTGCCCACCTATCTTTCAGATAAGTAGCCAGAGTAAAAAGAACTAGAGTCTGTCATCTAAATAATCAAAGGAACCCTTTGAAACATTGTTGCCACGCACAACCAGCAATGCAAGAACTTTTTAATTCTTTTTTTAGTGTCTGACCTCTTTTAACACCGCTGCGGGAATGTGAGATGGTCTCTCTGCAGCAACCACATGTTTATAAGAAGCAACATCGGAATACAAAACCCAGAGCTCAGTTTCTAAACAACGTGGATCACAGGGCGCAGTTTTTCATATCTGTTGTCTCTTGTTTCTGTGCTTTGGAAATGTTCACCAGTCAGTTTTGCAAGTTCGTTTTCACAGATGAGCCATTTTAAAGGATGATGACACAGCGGCAGGGGAACAGACGGAGGCAAATATATATGTCTATTCAATTTCACATAACATGGGCTTTTCATTAAAACATAATGGATCCAAGTCAGCAGTTGTAAAGAATTTTTCAAAGTACGGGCAGATTGGACGTTTGATGGCAGTGTGGCATCGCCTAAAAGGCTGCAAAGAATCACCCAAAAATGGAGATGCATCTTCTAGAAGTGTGGCCAGTCACTAAATGCCTTTATTACATTTGGGCATTTGTATGATTCCCTTTTGTCGATATAATCCTTGTTTGTGCTAATGATTACAGGCTTACAATAGCAACGGTTGAACTTTTTAAGTCGTCACTTTCTGTTTGCCGGGGGGCGATTATTTTCCACACAATTTGTGAGTCAATTGTTTAGGGTTCCAAATCTTGAATGATTATACTACGTTAACCACAACAGCATTTTCACTCCATGCAGGGGTTTCACAAAGGTACGACTGATGCTGGCATTGTAAAGGACTGAATAAGCATTAAAAAAATCTCAGATTGTTCATCGAGAGACAGGTGCCTCACGTTACTGGAAAATGAAATATAGTTGTGTGTCTCCCAGCATAGTACCACAACACAAAAACATATGGAGGAGCAGGAGAAAATAAGGTAACAGGGCAATTGAAGAGAGTTGCCTAAAGGACTGGTAAAGACTGAAACGGCCTTTGGTAAAATGTCAGTGTTTTCTGCCACAGCAACCCCCTCCACAGACCTTACTCGTGCAAATGATTGAGGGGAAACATTGAACATTTCAAGGAGATTTGGACATTTACACTAGATGTAATTCTTAATGGGGTCTTAGCGATAAATTAATCCTCACTGAACACCTTCAGCTCATCTCACGATAACCCATCAGATTGGACACTGTAAACCATTCAGCATCTCTACCAGGAGCCAGAGGGAAAAACTCAATGTGCATTGCAGAGTGCCCACTGTCTATAAGCGGAGTTGATTACTTGATTAGTCGATTACAGATGAGAAATTTGTATTTTCTGTTATTGTGTTGTGTTGACACGAGTCACAATCCAGCCATATTTTTACCTACATACGGTCTAAGGTTAAAGGGCCATTACTGCTTTATAGGCAGATTTTATCCTCCCAAACGCAGGTGACTAAACTATGTTCAGGAAATTTCAGCCCATCTTCAGTCTCTGCGAACTGTAACCCAGTTCTTTGAGACTGAATTCCTAAATGGCATCAATCTCCTGTGACTGCGGCAGCTATTCAGATGTCATCATCGCCCTGTGCACCACTTAACCTCCAATGAGACTGTTGAGTGTCTGCTTTCTGACCTCTGACCATTTCGAGTCAGACCTGCATTGTTTAGAGCTCTGTTACTAAGGAGATTAGATTTGGTTGGTGTAATGCTTTTTCCAGCCCAACTCAAACCTCTTTTAATCAACTGTGGCATTTTGTATTTATCTACTTTAAATGCCAGGAAAACATGTTGTATAAGGCATTGGTATGTTGGTGTCCTAGTTTTCATGGAAATATCTTGTTTGGGGAAGTAGTGCCACCGAATACGTGGTGGAGACAGAGGAAAGAATTAGGAGTAGAAGGAAGAAAAAGCAACATGAAGACAACACCAGCTCTGTCAGGCTCCCTCCCAGCTTCAATACCTCATGCTGCTGAAAAGGTTGCTTAAAGAGAAGTGTGTCAAGTCTATTACAGTTTGCTTGCTGGGTGTGTTTAGGTGTTATGGGCTTGTGGACACTGAATGATGATCCATTTAAAGAACATTGCATTCTAAGAGACATGCCAGCTTCCTTTCCATGAAGGACCAGATGGACCAGAAATGAGAATGGATATTCATTGGGAATCTTCCCTTTGTCACACATGCACGCTTCACCATGTGCACAGCACTCAGCTCTTAGTGGGTGATCCATCATGACTTAGAGACAGGTCAGATGTTCCACTTGGTAAACACAAATCAGTAGGCTGTAGCAATTTGTCGTGGAAATATAACAAGAGAATGACATGATAACAAGAAGTGAGTTTGTGCTCTTCTCCTGTCAGAAATGAATTCCATATTCAGGATTTTTTCTCCACACAATACACTTCTTAACACATATGACGCCATTACAAATGACGCCATTACAACCAAACACTTGCATATATGTCTTTTTTTCTTATTTTTTTAGAACGGAATCAATATGAGGAAGCAGTTCCGCGGCTGGGAATCTCAAGTCCTTGCAGTTGAGATGTCCAATGCCAACTTATACACTTCTTTCCTGGAAAATCAATTCACTGCCTCCGAGCATGAAGAATCTCCTTAGGTGCTTGTAACATTGTTAGACCATGCCTGGCTGCAACTGGGATGATGCCAGCAAAGTGCCAGTTGTCTTAAAAAGAACTAAAAATATCAACAGTTAATGGACGGCTGCCAGGTAGAGGTATGTCTCTGTGGCAGTCTTATCTGTGCAAGCAGCAATAAGCTGTTACTTTTTTTTTTCTTCCCATTTTTCTCGACAAATTGAGTTCACAGCCAAAACAAGAGAGCTCTCAACATGAAAATGAGTGGGGATTTTCTTTACTTTAGAGGGTGGGGCAAATGGGTTGCTGTATTTTCAGGATATTTAAGTGTGTGCAGGTTATTTGACTGTTTTGGAGTACTTCTTCGATGATAACTCAAGCTTCAGTGTGGAATAGCTAGGCTTCTGTTACTCTTGTGTGTACAATAAGAATTTGCTTGGTTTGTGCATTCACAGGCTGGCCACATATTGCACGAGAAATTAAGCAAAACATCAAACACTTTGTGGTTATGGTACCATGAGTTTTATCTTGTTTTTCTTGTTTTGCAAATTATTTAGAATTATGATTAACAGAACTTACTGTGTGACATGTGCCCTGGTTTTTCTCGACTGCCAAATACTTTATCATTCTGAAATTAGACAGCTGCAAAGTGCATATTTTTATAAGAATGAAAGCTAACACAAAATACAGACAGCCAACCCACCAGAATACAGGGGTCAAAGTTGACATCGGATCTCATCAGTTTAAATTATATAGGCAAATTTGATTATTATCTTTGAAAATAGTTTTAATTAAAAAGCATTTATACCCACGAGCCCAACTGTGACATTCACAAAAGCTTCTATTTATTATATCTTGCCATCTTTAAGGCTGAAAGAAGACAACAGATTGTCTACATTTTCAGGATGCAGCAAATTGTTCTGCAAAGCAAGATAAGATGACTCGGATCAGATTTCTAATAAGAAATTACTGGACCGATGCCAATTTCTTTAAGATATTTGTGTCCAAAATCAGTCACCAAGTCTACAGATATTGTCAGTTTGTTAGGGGGAAAACAGGGAAAATGATGCCACAAAACTGCAGATTTACCAAAGACACTGTAGGCACATTTCAAAACGATGGGAAAAAAACAACAACTTACAAGAGCACATAGGCAAATTAACGATACCAGGCTTGTTAGAAGAGTATCATAATCTATCTATCCATTGACTTTCTATTATCTTTAATTCTAGGAGAGGAGAAAGGGGGAGAGGGGTCTAGAACCTATTCCTAACGTAGCCAATCCCTGTATCCCTAACCACACACACTCACTCCTCCTGTCAGTTAGAGTATTATATTAACCTAGCATTTTTGAACGGTGGAGCTTGAGTACCCTGAGACAACCCACGTACAAACAGGGAGACAGAAAAAGCTATCGTTCCATCTGTTTAACCTTGGGGATCTGTTGAGGAAATAATTTGTAATTGGCAATGTTTACTGGCAATATGAACTGAAAATGAATAGTAATGCACCACAATACATTTGCTCATGCTTTTTGAGAACACTGCTTATCTTTGTCTGATAAAAGATAGTAAGTTCGAACAGAACATCAGAACAACAAGCCTACGCAATATAATCTAAATCCTGACAGTGTCAGCATGGTTGTCTACACTACAATAACAGATGAAACTTTTCACTAGAGAATACAGGGACACAGCGTTCTATAGTCTCTTTGAATCTTTTTTTTATATTCAATTTCAACATGCATAGTGTTAATGAAATGACAAAGCTTTATTGTCTTCTCCAGAGTTGAAACAATATGAACTTACATTACACAAGTGCATTTGTTGTTTTGTAAGTTTATGATTATGTTCCCATGCCAAATTCCCCACAATATACTGTTGTTCAATCTCCTCAAGGACTTCCGAATGGTTGTAAACCGGAAAGTGATGGATATTTCTTTTCTCTCAGGGTCTTTTCGCAACAACTGCTGGTTAGCATTGTCAGTTTGCTGATGGCCTCTTCCATTCACTGATACGAGCTCTTGTTACAGGATAGTATACCTCCTCCTCCGTTTTTGTCTTCTTTTCTCGATCCTCCTCCCGGCAGATTCATTGAGAGAACTGTAATCCCCGCTTGGGGGGGGCAGTGTGTAGTCTGTGCTGATAGCATTCAGAGGGACATGTACCACCCCTATGAATCCTCTACAGAGGAGGAAACATGGCGCAACTAGCTGGGTGTTGGGTCCACAACGCGTGGCACATGCAGATTAGCCCCTGCCCTACCCCCATTCAGCACCTTTCCACCAACACGCAAGCCCTCTCTGCCCAGAAAAAGACACAGCAGGCTGGAAGAGGCAGATTACACAAGGACACATATACACAAGATTACACACATTCCCTGAAAATTCTAAATTCCCCAAGGGACATACCCACATGGCAAACCTCAGACCTGCTGCCCCCACAGACCTTTGACACCAGTCTCCATTAAGACTTTTGTTAAAAGACTAATGCATTTTGTAATGTATAATGTCTTTGCTACCGAGAATACATTCGGGTGCAAATTTCAATATGACCCAACTCCCTTTGTTTTATACTCCCAGTGTCTGAAAATGTGAAATACAGTCAGACGTTTAGCTTAATCGGGGGAAGGTGTGTTACAACCTCCTCATCTTTCTATCGGTCCAACATCTCAGCATTGTTCAGGAAAGATAAACTCTGTTTACCAGATTGCTCCCGGTGGGAAGGGGTGTTTTGTATTTCAGTGGTGTAGGTCTTTGGTTGTATCTTACTTATCTGAGAGTAATTCATTATCAGCTAATATCAAGAATAGAGATGTCTACAAAAGGAAAGGTGGGTCTTACTGTCTCTCGACAAGAGGGCATTTTCTCTTATCATCCTGAAAAAATGTATACGGGTATAATACTTGTATAATATGTGTGTGTGTGTGTGTGTATCTTTATTTATTGAAATTTGAGTTAGGAATGGTAAATTAAAAAAAAAGTATGCTCAGACTTTAGTTGCGTCTATACTGGACCGTTACAGTGGAGTTAGTTCAGCTTAAATCTGTGATGAACAGAGGTAGTGTTTTCTAAAGGAAAATGTCCCGTGAACTGTGCTGGGTAAAAATTACAGAATGTGATAGATATGTTGATTGACCTCCATTATGTGCAAAGAGGAAGTCTGAAGTAGAGGTTAAGGCAGAAACAGTGGAGGGAAGGGGAATTGGAAAAATGATGGAGCATGACTGCATTCATTGCAGCAATGAGTGCATTTTACCAAGCCGTGCTGGTGTGATTAAGACTGGATGTCAAGGGAAGCAGTCCCCATTGATCCACTGCCAACAGAGACCATGTAGTCTTTCATTATGTGCAACTGGCTTGTTAATTAGAAATCAATCTCTCCCACTGCCCCATGCATTCCAGCTCGCCACCACTGTGCCACCCTCCCTCCACCAAACCTTCACACCCGAAAACTATAGGGGAATGTCAGACCATGACTGATTTCAGTCCTCTTTTACTGCGCTGGCCATACTCTGTAGCTTTCTGGCCAAGAAAGAGCAGGGAGCAGAGAGCATAGCAGTTAGATACTTCCTCTCTAGTTCCCAGGACATCTTTGATTTCTTGAAAGAATTTGGCAAGCTATGTCCAGTTTTACAGTCATAACAGTATCATCTTGTCTTAGCTGTTTGTGCAATAATGGGCCCTATATTTAGGTTATGTAGAAAACCTGATCTTTATCTTGACTATTCAATGATTTAGCACTAAGCTCCAATTACTGAACAGAGAATCATTGGTTGTCCCGTGATTTGATTAAACACACCTGTTAACTATTCATTATTTAAAAAATGATCATTTAAATCATTTGAAGATACAATTTAAGGCACCTTGTATCCTCCAATGCTCAGCAAATAAGCAGTCAGGTCAGTATGAATAAGCTTTTTATTATGTGCATGAAAAAAATCCGACTGTTGCATCAGAGTGATCCTTTCAGGACAGCTCAAACTGCATATGTACAAGTTGGAGTCAAAGTCCACAAATTACGTGTAATGGCTGCTCGGGAAATGTGATTCACCTTCACTTGAACCTCATTAAAGCTTTAGAGTGCAGGTGTATAGTACCTTTAGGATTAGGATGGAAACAGATTAACTACATCTGCAGAATCTTCAACAGCAAGTGAAAACCAGGGTACTAAATAACTTTAGTTCATCAATCCTTTAGTGAGAATACATGCACTGATGTGGAGTTTCTTATCAGTGTCTGTGGACTGGAGGTCAACATTGACCTACCTATGTTATTTCTTCAATTATTAAATCGACTGGTTATTTTCACAGCAGCAGATTGTACAAGTTTTTGCAGGTTTTGTTTTCCTTTTCTTTCTTGTAAATGAATAGAATAGCTTTTCCCATATGTTTGATTTGTAAATGCCTCCTGTACTTATTTCACCATATCACTTATTACAGTTACCATAATTGTGGATCTAAAAACTAAGGATAGAACTTTGTTTTTTGACCTCTTATCTATGAAACAAAATGTTCTGTTGCTTTGAAGTCTTAGTTCTATTCTGCTCTAATACCCGCATCCACTTCCCATTACTTTGTATAATTAAGGCATTTCTTCACCTTATTCTGCAGGTTGCAAATGTCTCTCTGGCATGTTCTGTATCGAGAGACTGAAAAAAGGAATGAGGGCATAGTAAAAAGTATTTAGGAGTTTGAAACACTGAAAGATTAGTGAATGTATTCATTTTTGCATTATTGTATTGAAAACTGTGAAATTTTGGTTTGAATCTCTGTCAGTCTCGAATGCTGAAGGTTTCCTGAACATCATAGGACACTTTTAATAGAATCCCTATACTGTTCTATTTTTTCAAATGCAATAAGCTGCAAAGGTTCTGGTCAAAGTCAGAACCTTGTCTTTTTACTCTTCAGGAGGTAGATAAAAGTACAGGTTAATAATCTGAGAGGCATTGCAGTTTCAAGCGTCAGGTCATGAGGACAGCTCCGATTATCCAGATTGCTTACTTATTCTGTTTCATCTCAGGAGCCTTAGCGAGTGTGGAAAATGCAGTGTTTGAAGCACAAGGGATTCAGCAAAAGACCAAACCGCAGGATATTTTTTGGAATCCAGACACTTTTTACATATAATATGAAAGCATTCACTTCTTTGGCTATTTCATCTGAGTCGGAAATAATTCAGTGGAAGCTGTGTGTTCGTCACTTTAATAAAACATGACCAGGTGGCCTCAAGACACTGACATTTATTAGATTTGTTCTATATCTCCCCCTTGAAAGTGGAGTAAGGTCTACAGGAGCCCATCTCTTAATTCGAAAAGTAAGGGACATTCCTTTGGTTGACATCTCTGCACAATTCAGTTTATGTTGTCCTTCACTGTGCCATTACTCTGTAGGTTTGATAAGCTGATTCTCAGAGTGCAGTTTTCTAAACACCTGTATTAATTTGCTGGACAGTAATAAATGTTACACAGCTAATCAGCAGTGAATCCTGATATTCAATGGAGTATTTTTCTCTCGCTCTCATAACAAATACCTTGTATTTCGTTTGGACAATTTTGAGATAGTAGGCTTTTCAGCAACTCATTGAGGTTCCCCCGCAGTAAGATACCCGCCATTGTCCCTTTTTTGCAGTTTGATGATGTGCTTAGGGAAACTTGTTCTGGTTTAAATAAAAACAATGTTCTTGTTTAACTGAGAACTCAGCGGGATTCCTTCAGATCCTCCTCTCTACTTCCTTGTTCTTTGCCATCAAATACAATGCAAATAGCAAATTCCACATTTTTTCCACAGTTTGTGATTTGACTCCTAAACATGTGCAAAGAGACAAATCTTGGATAGTTCCATTGATCATCTTTGACATTGGGAGTTGTTTTTGCAGAGGATACGATGGGACAATATTAACGCTGCTGTTGCCTGTTTAACCTGAGGCTCTCTGCATTCTGCCATTATACTCACAAACCTCAGATCTTCAGTTAAGGGAAGAATTAGAATATTTAATCCTCACTCAAATATGACATCTCTGAAAAGTTTGATAGTTGAATGAATTATGCATTGGTTATATGTGATGATTTATTTATTTGGAGCAAATGAATATAGTATCTTAAGTATAGCTAATTTTAAGACTGCTTATCTTTCATGTGATATGATTGTAGAAAACCCAGTCTTTAATAGTTTTTTCGTACATGCTCAGTGTGTTTTCGAGAAGAAAAGGAAGCTCGATCTTCAGACCTTCCATTGACAAAACGACACAGTGAGCACATTTTAGCTTTACTGAACCCAAAAACAACCTAACCCTGAAAAGCCGCCACCTATTATGCATCTTTTACTAAACACGATCTCATTCAACATTCAGTGCTTTATACATCTAATGAATTTAACATGCTTTTGATTAACACTCGTGCAGAGTTTTGTTTGTTTAGTTCTCACACATATCTCATCAGATTGCATTAGCATCAAAACTGATGAAGGTCATGTTTAAACAAAACTAAGCCTTGTTCAACTGATGTAAGATGGCATCTGTGTGCTATTTAATGCCTCTGTATAGTGAATCAATGCATTATGTTGAAAAACCAGAGGTTATGTCACACATACCCTTCAGTGAGAAATTACAAGATCACATTTAGTTGCTTGTTTAAAGGTGAGGTATACATGAAATGAGCCACAGAATCATGTCTGTGAGTACAGATCTATTATTGCGATCCAGAGTTCCCCAAGAGCGCGCGCAATATTCTTATCAAGGTGTGGAAAATAAAAGGTTCCAGGGCAGGTTTTCTGCAGGATGGGACTGAAGTCCAGAAGTTGCCCATGAGGTTTGATTTTTAAGTAGAATATGTGTGAGGAACACAACACTTCTGATCATATTCACTTCTATTGTCCATACATGATGTGTATGGAAGGATATGAAAGTAAGTCTTAACTTCCCCTCTTTGCTTAACAATTAGGAAAACGGAAGAGAAAGTCCAATATAGAACTGACAGATATCATGAAAGAACCAGTCCAGTAATTTTTTTCCATGAGATGGGCTTCTTTCATTTGGTCCCTGCTGCAGAAGATGTTGTTTAGCAGACATATAGAAGCTTGGTGGCTCATAGGTCATCTATGATCTAGTGTATCACAGCAGCAGATGGCAGTGCCAGCAGGCCAGGATGGTGCCAGAAGGTTACGCAATGGAATGATGCTTCTAAGACCTGGCTGAACACTACATGAGACATATATGTGCAAAAACACACTTCCCACACATTCTTCTGAAAGTGCATCAAGATTCCGAACTCAAGAACTCCAGATCTGCATCGTCTTGAACTTATTAGTTTAAGAACGATCCTTTTCTTCCGTCCATATTCATTGTTAAGTACCTATACTTCATGGTGTCACACTGTCAGGTGAATGATAGTTTGAACCATTTCAGAATGCTCAGAGTGAAGTGGCACCCCTACACTGGCATAGACATGGAAACAGATGGAACTGTAGCTACCCTATGGTCTGGCCTCCATTTCCTGGTCCTCTCTGGGGCACGTGTGTGTCTGCCAGTGGGATATGGGTCAGATGGTCAGTTATCTTTATCCAGACTGATGCCAGGAAAACCTCCATCCCTTTGGAAACAAGATGGGCATCCTCCTGGTTCAAGAGGGGGAAAAGCTATTTCATTGACAAAGCAAGCTATATCTGCCGTGCCATGGATTAGTCACACTCTCTGCTCTTCGTGCTAAATTTTTAGTGTTTAACCGACATCTTTGTCGAAGTTACAATGGGAATCTTTTCCGGGGGCCTGTGCAGATTAAGTAAAGGTTATCCCATGAATGCGGGTGTGGCGAGGATTGGTGAGTGTGTGCACAAAGAGCAGAATGGAGCTGTCCGTGCCATGCCAACCACAGAGACACTTCAATGCAAGCTGACTGTGTAAATCTGGTCTTCTCTCAGCACTCCAATACTTCCTGTCCAGCTCTGCTCTTATCCCTCATTATGCTTCTTTTTTATTTGGCAAACACTGTCACAGTGCAGGCCTCATCTCATGTGACACCGTAACACAGCATTGACATTGTTTTCAGAATGCAACCAGGCCCTGTTTGTTGGCTTTTAGTTTTTTAAGTACTTCAGACTTCAGCATGTGGTCTTTTACATCTGCTTCAAAGATTTGCTATGAGGTAAAAACAGATTGCCTGTGTAGAATAGGTACACCCTCAGACACATCCTCATTCTCAGGAATGCTGTAAAGCAGTACTCTAGTATCTGATAAAAATTTAAATACTGGTTCACCGTCAGTCTGGTGGAGAGCATTTTTGTTCCAGTGTAGAGATTGCTTTTATAGTATTTGGGGAAAAGTTAATGCAGTCCTGATGTCCTCAATTACCAGGTGGCCACAACCAGTCTTGACATGGATTTTAAACAAACAAATTCAAACCAATAGTTAGCGGGACAAGATAAGTCACATGAAGTTCTGCACATGAATAATTATATTGGATGGTCACCGTGTGTGTTGTTGGTGTGGTTGTCTGTTTGAACGGTCGGTGCCTTACCAGTAAAACCACTGCTGTGTTTGTGAATGTGTATTTTGTTGCGTTGTGTGGTTTTCTGGTACTTTGTGCCCTAACATTACTCATGGTGCATTCAGAGAAGTGAAGAAAGCCCCAGGCCCATCAATAGTTGAGTAGTAGCACAGTTATGTGTGTCTATAATGAGGCATACCACACCGCTTCATCAATATTACATGCTGGCTTTGGGCCAAGGGATGTGTGCTGTGGTGTGTTCAAGTTTAAAGTATGAACGTCTATATGTGGGTGTGAGCGTTATACATATAGTGTAATGAGCATTTTTAAATTCTCAAATTAGGATTCCTTGCAGATATGACGCGGTCACAACTCAAGCTTTTAGGACTTAAAGGGCCCCAAGCTCTGCAGTAGATTATCTGCACATTGGACCGTAGTAGCACTGACCCAATGACTCCCTTTTGGCACCTCCTCCCTTTACACACGGACAGTTATATAATCCAAGTATTAACTAAGACCAGGTGTACATAAGAGCAAGTAGAGCGTCTTCTACTTCCAAGCCACTAGAAATAAAAGTTTCAACAAAGAGTCTGCTTTTCTACTTTCCAGTGATTAGAAAACAACTAGATGGAAGACAACGCAGTGGCTGTGACAGTGTACAAATGAATTGAAAATCCACAGAATTACATGCGTACTTGCTTTGTAAACACAGAGATGAGATCTTCCAAAGGAAGTATTCATCCTTTCCGAGCCCTGCCAGGGCAGGGGCAGACTGACGTGTGTTGCTTATAGGTGACTGGGGTGTGAACAAACAAATGCTCAGCAGCACAGACCCACTAATGTTCTGTGAATTAGACTGTTTCTGATCAGGTTCACCCCTTCCCCACCTCATGGCTTCTCATTCCTTCTGGCCAAATGAACAGTGCTCAGAAATGAGGTATGGACAAGAATATTAACGGCTACCATCAAAGGCCTTCCACTCGATGTGTGTGTGTGTGTGTGTGTGTGTGTGTGTGAGTGTAAAGAACCCCCACAGGTGATTGGATCTGATCTGATCTGATTGGCTCATCTGTCTGATGCCTTCCACAGGCGAGTGAGAAGAGATGTTAGAGGCTTCCCTAAATAATTTAGATCTTGGATTTGTATTGATCACGGGCCACTCGGCTACCCTGGCTCCCTATTCACCCATGTTCTTGTTTTATTCTTGTAACCTCATGCCCCCAGCTCTGAACTCCCCACCCCCACTCCACTCTGCTCCACAACCTGTACATCAAACAGCATGCAGGTCCACTGCTGCAAGGGAGTAGAACATGCATAAGAAGAGCAGGAAAAAGCCTTCTTTCTTCACCGGCTTCTCAAATCGCAGTGAAGCTTGAATAAAGGTGTAAGCACTGACTAAAGATGGGGAGGAAAGGAAAAAACATTTTCTTTGTGTGAAGCATGTAAGAGTAATGGAGTGTGCATAACCTTGATGATGCAGGTCAATAGAGGTGCAGAAAATTTGTATATAGAGTGGACTGAGACTGCTCCAACTTAGTGCATTATTCCTTTATAGACCTCAGAACAACATGGCCTTGGATCAGTACACCATAATGCCATCATAAGTAACATGTTTAACAAAATATCGAATGGATATGTTAAACAGATATTTAATTTGTGAAGCAAAAATGGCATAAATGAAGGTCTTATGCATGTATAGTGCAAAAAATGATTTTTTTTTTCTCTCATTCTCTACATGCTCCAGTGTTAGAGGTGTGCTGAGCAGAACTAATTAACATTATGCTTCTGTCTCCAAGAGAAATATCTTTTTCACAGTCTGACTTTCTTGTAATTCTATTACAGAAATGATCAATCTTTGTAAATGCATAGCAACTGCTTGTTTTATAGTATTATTTCAATATGAAAAAGTCTTTACTTGTTTGATTTTTGTTTCTATTTACGTCATCATTTAACTTTTCATAAACAGCAGTGTGATATATATATATTGGCTTTATTGGTTATTTTTAATTAAGTTGTTAATAAGTATGCCGCTTAAGGCATGTAGAACTGTGGAATAGTATGTCAAATAATACAATGAAAACGGATTTTGCGTGTAGAGGTTGTGACGGGAAAACAGAGGAGGAATGTCTGGATATAATCAAAAGTGTTTTGGGATGAATTATTGAGGCTTTGATATTGTAGAGAGCCAGGAAGTGAAGAGATGGCCTCAACTGTGCTCTTAAGGCGGGTGAAACACATCCAGTGTACACAGACACATGGCGAACACACACGTTCAGACACACACGCTCAAACTCTGGGCGCCTAGTGTGAGGACATGTTAATGGACTGTCCCAGTCAGACAGACAGGCAGACAGGGCCACACAGGAGACTGCTCTGCCCTGCTTCCCACCACGAAACACACCCTGCACACAAGAATGGACGCCCCGAGACCAAACTGTCTATGTCGCGCGTCTTATTAAATGCTCATATGCTGCAAGTGTCTCCTCCTTTCCCGGCTCTGTTTTTTCCCTTGTAGGAAGGGGGATTCCAGGGTCAAGCAATAACAATGCCTCAATCTGCCACTGCTGCAAAGCATTTAATTCCTCAGTGTACAGAATTGTTTTTTTTTGTTGTGGTGTGTTTTCCTTTGAGCTGCAGAGTGTTCCCCTGTGTCTGTCTGGCTGGAAACAGTCCAGTGACTGAGCGCCCTTCCTCTAATGTTACCGCCGACTCTGTGGGTCTGTCACTCAGGGATGCCGTTTACATGGCTAATCAATAGTTAATTTGCTGCTGGATAAACTAAACAGTAGATATGTTCCGCCTGATAATGGACGTTTGGCAGTCTTCAGTTCTGCTGTTGTCTGTGGTGATCTGTGATTAACACAGACTTAACAATGCTATCACAGTTCCAGTCAATTAACTAATCTGTCTCCTTAAATGGGATTGTCAATAGAGGCAGACATGGTTTCAAGTACTGTGATTTGTTCTGGCTCAGGCAGATCACATTCAGGTACCTCTTCTGTCGGTGAAGAACTGTTTAAGAAACTGTAGCTTCCCAATGGTCTGACCCCTCTGAGCTGATTTTCTGTTTCCTGTTACATCAGCGAAGTGACTGAGTTTCATGTTATGCATAGTCCACTGTAAATTCTAATGTCATTGATGTCCAGTGTTTGTATTTTTCCTCTCATAATTGTGTGTATCAATGTTTCATTCCTCAAAATTTTTTAATAATGTGTATAGGGTTGTGCCAACCACTCTATTTCTGTTTGATTCCTGATCTATGGGCTATGTGATCATTAACACAATGGGATGTCTAAGCACTGCCAGACTTACTGGCCATTTACATCTTCTGACCATTTGTCTAAGTGGCAAATGAAATGGCAGTTTATTTAATTACCTTTGCGTGAAATATGACTACAGGAATACTGAACCACAAAAAGCGTATTCCAAAGTTTGCTTTGTAAACAGTTTATATCTGTTAAACGATTTATATCCATTTAAAGTAACATGACTATTAATCTTTTTTTTTTTTTATATCTATACCATCAGTGTCCATCTCTACCAGTGTGTCTTTTGATGGTCTGCTTGTCACTGGCCTCTACACCTCCACACCAGTGCAGGCGGCTCCCATTCCAGCTCCAGCTGCTTTTGGCTTTGGTAAGTCGCTTTCCTTTTTCCACTTCAAGCTCCTAACTGCTTGTGCCTTTTAGTTATGAAAATACCCACAATACTCTCAACGCACACATTTTTTAACTAGCACAATGGACTTTCAGAAAGCTGATGATCTCGCTCAGTGATACACATCAATTGCCAGGAAAAGCATAGGCCAGTGTCCCACGTCTTTAATGGCAGGCTGTAATGAATGAGGAATAGATGAGAGCATAGGTACTGCATATTTTTTTCCCCTTTGCATTTAGAAAGAAAAATAGAATATGACACACATAAAGATATTTAAAAAGTGCTGGCTTCCCTCAGCTGTTATCTGCAGTGTCTCTGCATGGTCAGTGTGTGCAGCTAAGTGATATGGACACTAAAGTTTTGTTATCAGTTGTATTTTCTTTTTCTTGTGTACACAAGGCAAAATGTGGACATTCCATCAGTATTCTGTCAAGTTCAGTCTTTTTGGTGATCTGGATGTTTTTAAGCTCATTGTTTCTGAGTATTTTAATAATGGATATTTAGAAATAAAAGGAGTTCAGGAGGATGGTGCCCATGAGTAGTTGGGCAGAGGGGCTCATGGGGTGCCAAGGGACCATAAAGAACTCCTCTGAGAACAGGGCCACTGGCCCAGAACTTCAACCCAGTGTGTTCACTTATCCTGACTAACTCTACTGTTCTTCAGACGCTGACTTCACTTTGGCACGGGAAGCTTTTCACTCTTGGCAGTTATTTTCATTCGAATGGTATCCAAGTACAGATTGCATCACCTTTGCCTCACTCTAATTGCCCAAAGAAATGCAGCTCTATACCACAATATACTCTGCTATGACATTTTTTGTGTTCTAAGTTTTCATCACAACATGTGTAATCTACCACGCTGTCATGTTGAGCAGGTCTCACAGTATCAGTCAACCACCATGTCCTCAAATTAAGAGTTTTCTGCATTTTGTTTTTACACTCTTTTACCAGTGGGGATTTAGGACCAAATACAACCCATTCTTTATTATTATTGGTGGCAATGAGAAACTCATAATTTCAGGCTTACAGAGAGCTTTCTGCTCTGCAGAACACGGGGTCACATCTGGAGATCAAAGATTCTTTAGCTTTGGGAGGGCTGAGGGAGGATGCTACAAAAAAAAAGCTTTGTTAATAAGATAATGGGAACCTGATGACAATGGGCCCAGTGTTGGAGCTAAGCACTTTTAGTTGGACAACAATAGAATGAGAAACAGCTTAATGTCTGGATCTAATCTCATAATGCCGTACATGTTTCATATATGTCCTTTTTAGTAGAGGACATGTTTGACAAATGCACAGCAACATGCATAAACATGTGGAATTGGGGATACTAATTCATTCAATTACTTACACGCACAAAATGTGAACCTTGATTAAAGAGATTGCTAGCTGAGAGAACACATGTTTGACAGATGTTCAGTGCAGGAACTAACATGAACTTGAGCACTGGAGGAATGAAACCTCACTCCACTATCAGAGAATCCCTCATGTTGGCAGAAGATCTGTGGAGAAATAAAATTTCTGAAGAGCTGTTTGAGGTTTGCCTTCACAGCTTAATGCTAAGCACAAGTCCATCAAGAGAGCAGACCCTTTATGTGTGTTTATTTGGGATTATCGGAGTGAAAGAGTATACATGTAGTGGGACATTTAAAAAGCAAACAATAATAACAATAATAATAAGAAAACATGAATTATGGCTTTGAGAATCTTGATCACTGTCAGTCTCTGGAGGCCCCAGGGAACTTCCGCAGGATAAAGCAAATTACTGACGGATAACCAAAAGTAGGGGATGAACCCTGGACCCTGTGACTGGTGTGGTCAGCGGAGTTGCAGCAATCAAACAAGATGACAGCATGATGTTCTCCAAAGCCTTCTTAGTCCCCCACAAAGTAGTGCATGCATGCACATGAGCATGGCGTCTGACCCATGGACAAGCTCTTTCCATGTTTTCCTTATCGTGTATGTTTTTTCTATTTATTCAATTTTGCCACAATCGGAAATAGAGACACACCCATAACTTGTCACTCACAAACACTGTGACGCTGAGTCATTTGCATTTTATTGTGTTCCATGCCCCTTAACTGCAACACGCTTGCCACTACATTTACAATTATAATGTGTTGCTATGAGGGACTGACTTTTACTGCAGCCTCACAACTCAACACCCACCCATGGCTGAACTGACAAAGGATTTTGTGATGTCAATTAAGGTAGCCCACGGAAAACGCTCTGTTTTGCTTCTTTGCTGTGTTGTGGCTGTAGATGCTCAAGTCTCATTTATCTTCAACAGGCCAAGGATCCCACATATGTCGCTGGGCGGCTAACCAAATATCTTTATGATACTATAATTGTTCTGTCATGGCCAGTGTAGACAAACTGGAGCTTAAAACAATGTTATGTTTTGAAACCATGCCCACTACAGAAAGGCAGAACACAGGAGCGTAAATTCTCTGTGGTTTTTCTAAATATGCTCAAAGGGGGCAGAGCAGCCGGCCTGGTAGGAGCATTCCGCAGCACTGCTTCTGTTTTGAGGTGCCAGGGGCTGGCAGAGAGCCTTAAGGTTTAATGTACTGATTTATTTATTTGGAATTCATGTAATTATAACACACGCTTAAAGGATGAAATCATATGTACATTTTCATTTCAGTCTACTGAGTAATATATCGATTTTGCAGTTACTCAATACAGGCATTAGCAAGATTCCTTTAAAGTAATACTTGTACACTTTATGTAAAAGTTACAGCTCAAAAGGGATCTCCATAAACCCTGCCAGAAAAGCAATATGAGTCTGGACTGACTCAGCTGCTCGAAAATTCCAACTGCTCCGTGTTTTTCCTTCCTATAACTTATTCCATCAAGGGAGCTTTTTTCCAGTCCAGTGTGTTGGCTTTCTGAAACAAGCTCACCCAGTCTTCAGACTGGAGTCTAAAAACATTAAATGAATAAAAACAATGTACTGTGTTTGTGTACATAGACCAACATTTCCATAAATGTCATTTTCAAGCACTTCAGTAATTGATCAAGCCATCAAAACAAAACAAAAAAATCACTGGCATTTAAGTGCTGCAAGTTGTGGACTAGTCTTTAAATGGAAAGAATTGTCACATGTAGTTTGATTTGTATTGCTCCCTTAAGGGCAAAATATTTCCCATCACATCATTATCCATTCAAAAGCAAAGCCAGAACAAGCCTTCTAAATGTCTCCTGCTAACTTATAATTACGATGATGAACAGGCACTTACAGGGAGAAGGAAGCTTTGGAAATAGATAGGAGGGAAATGGATTGGCAAAAATGCCAACATGAAGCTGACAAAGTGTGTAGGATTAAAAGAATAAGTGCAAGTGCAGAATGACAGCAGAAAATTGTAGAAAGTGTGGATGAAAAATGGCAAATAGGGACCAATGAAAAGAAGACAGTATGTGAATGATATAGGGAGGGGGATGCAGAGGAAGGAGATGAGAGGATGGCGTTCCATCACTCCCTTTGACGGAGTGGGTGATTACTGTTGCCTTGCCAATGCTGAGCTGCTGAGAAGCTGGTCATTGATGGATAGCTCATTTGCAGGGTGGTGTTTATTTTGTCGTTAATTTACATATTTGTATGTATTTGTGGGGCAGTTGGCTTCTGCTTATGAGGATCAGACCCCATCTAAATAAGATGAATCTGGCTGTCTGACAAAATGGACAGCTTAGAGACAGGGACATCTAACCGACACTACGCTCCCATGACGGATGGGCTCACGCTAACACATAGGCCGATTACAGATGAAATCCTGCTGCACCTTGACCTGTGGTGGATGGGCTAGACTGAGTCTGTAGCCAAAAGTACAATCATGCCATACACACATTTACTTAAAAGCTTTCCACGAGTCATTTGCATCCCAGTTAGAACTACAGCCAGCCTCATGAATCCTGTCTTGTTTTAAATGAAGCCTGAAATCCATAATCTTCATTTAACAATTTTATAAGAGTTTTATTTTAGAGAATTTGGACTATCAACCACTTTTATTATTCCATTGTATTGTATGACATTTTGAAAACTTGTTGAATTGTAGAAATCATAAACCTCTTTGCTCATTATGATCTTTGACTGTCATATTAATACTACATTGCTTGCAAATTATACATTTAATTAATCGCTGTGTTTCTTTGGGTTTTTAATGTCAGCATCTCTGCAAATGAAGATCAATTATATGTTGCTGAATTAGTTTTGTGTCAGACAAAAATCAGTTAAAGTCAGAACTAGAGCAGGAAAATAGCACATTTTACCCAGTAAACTGATCATGCCTCACCTCGTTCCTAAAGCTGCACAAGTTCTTTCCACAGAAAATCTGCAATTCAAGAAGCTAGCTGCCCTTAGAAACATGCATTCTTTGGAAAAATGTTGGCATTCAGGATTTGTGTCTATGGATAGAGAAAAGGAAAAAGACTTTCATGACTTCCAAAAGCTGAAGCCACATCTGTCATCCATCCTCCACCACACAACTGTAGAGCAGTGTGTGTTAAAATCCGTAAGCACTGTTGCTGGTGACTCCTGGTATGTAATAGTGTTGGAAAAAGTCCCATATATTACTATGTTAAAAGGACTAAAGTAATGCGAGAAATGGAAATAATGGTCAGCTTTAAATGCTTGTTCCATATTTTCATGTGTAATTAGGCATTCAAATCCAAATATCTACACGTTAATCCATCTCAAGAGTCAAGGGTGAGTGTCATCAGCCCTTGCCACCTAACTAGATTGAATGTCAGCCAACATGTACGTTTTTACAAAGACACACTCGTAGATGTGTTTCTGACAAAAAAAAAAGAAAAACACCTTGATTTGAAATTCTTTGTGTTCCCTCAAACAGTCCCCTGAGAGCACGCATGTGTTTCACACACCCCATCCTCAATCAGTGGGATTTATATATATATATGTGTATGTATATGTATATGTCCGTGTATGTGTGTGTGTGTGCACGTGGGATCGTGTATTGGAGAGTAAAGAGGAACAATATACTGAAAGGGTGTGGCAGGGAGCAAAGAAGGGGTGAGAAAAAGGGCTCCCGTGGGAAGAGAAACTGTCAGTCCCTGGGAGACATCAAACGCTGTGCAGCTCTGTGATCAGTCTGCACCCTGGTTCTCTGCTGACAGCTCCCTGACTCTGCTGCTTAAACTCCTTCATGCACGCACATTGCTACACACATATACTCTTTACAGCGACCGTAAGAGCCCTCTCACTCCGTGACATATCCATTCATATCCGAACACATTCAAATTCTACCGACATACACACACTCATGCTGCCTCTCATGCATGGGATGTGCATCTGTGACACATTTGCTCACACATCCACCGTCATAATAACCTTGAAAACTGCCGAAGTTTGCCTGTCACAACTCAGTTCCAAACTGTTGGTAAACTGTGGGCAGAACAAGCCAAGGTGCTGCTGGCAGCCACCAGGATTTTAATAATGATGATGATGACCTATCTAAGCTATTACTCCTGCTCAGCTAAGGACTGAGGCTCCAAAAGGCTGATCCGTCCTGATGATGAATTCATTAGTACAGAAGATTAAATGAGTTGTCTCGGGCAGGGTTATGTATGGGGCATGATTTGTGTTCTCTGCAGCACAGTCTTAGATCAGCCTGGAGATCGGCTGGGTCGGCTTGTTGTAAATTTGCCGGCTCTGCTGGCACACGACTTCCCCAGCCCTCTTGCCCAGGCCTAGCTGCTGCTCTGTCCCTCTGGTTGCTTAGCACCCCCTCTCCAAGGCCTGCGGGCTGCTAACAGGTGGCTAAACATTTGCACTCTCTCGGAGGACTGCTTGAGTATTTATGCACCGCAAGTCAAAAGTTTTATCATTGTGCAGAGCCACAGAACACACCCTACATCAAAGAACCTGGAGTACATAATTTATTATTCATTTAAGGTAGCATTTAAGCAGTGGCTACGAGTCAGGGCCATTCATCCTGTCAGCATAGTTCTCTTATAGGCAATTCTGCCGAGGTAGTCTGCCGGAGAAACAGACTGCAGGGAGTTTACCGGTACACACTTGTGCTCTTGGAAAGTACAATCCATTCTTTGAACTTCCAGGGCATTCATATGTGTATCAGTCCACAGCAGCTATGTGTGCTTGCAAGCTTTTGCTTTCTCTGGGTGTGGCCACACTTGTGTGTGCATGCTGAGCACTTTTTATTTCTTTGCTGGACTTTTTTGTATTTAGATATAAAAAAAAAAAGCAGAAACATTGGAAGGCAGGAGCTGGACTCACTGTGATAGAGATTTCAAAGCGGTGTATGAGCTGTTAGGCAGTGTTATTTTTATTTTATTTTTCCTGCAGGAGAGAGCAGCAGGCGTAGGTTGTTTCTCCCATGTGTAGTCTCTTTTGAGCATGCAGGGATGGTGGTTATATGTCAGAGAGAATGAGAAAGAAGTAAAGATAGAAGAAAGACAGTGAGAGCTTTGACTCAAACGCTGCTCAGATTGACACATATCTGTGAACACCGGTGGGTTTGCAACACGGAGCCACGCAGACTTTGAAATGTAGCTTTGTTGTTTTGTGATGTAAAATTCCAGTTCTGTAACCGCACATGCACCTTACATATGTGTGTGGGTATCTGTGGTGTGAGTGTGCACACTGAGAGAGTGTGATTCCAGTCTTTTCCATTAGGTGACTGCAAAGTGAGCAGCACTTTTAGGTCTATTCATATATAACATTTTCCCTTAGAGAAACAGTGGGAGTCTTCTTCTCACTCTTCTGTAAGATAAGCTAAGCTAAGTGTTTTTTTTCTTGTTTTTTGCAAGTCCAGACTGAACCCCCTTTAAAAGCTTCACTGTTAAACATTATATTCTCCTTTGCTTGGCACTTTTTTTTGTATTTAAGTTGTACATGAACAACCCACCCAGATCCTCTGTGACCCACATTTTGGCAGAGAAAGCAGTTGCTGACCTTCTCGTTGGTTTGCCCTCCTTATGAGAGCCAGTCTGTTGCTGTGATTTGTTCACTGCCTCCTAGCACTTCTCTGTCAGACCAGGCTTAGCTCCAGTCTCCACAGTGAACGCATTTAGATGCATGCGCATACGGAGTATACACACACACACACACGCACACCTCAAAGACGGCAAGCCGCGCTTTCACAAGGCTTTCCAGTGGCTCCTCACCTGTCGCCCCAGGTCTCTATCTCTCATCCTCAAAATTTATGTCAGCACAGGCCCTGCGAGATCATGGCCTCTTCATTTTGTTTGTTTGCTGCATCGATGGGTGGGGAGTAGGGTCGTGGGTGGAAGAAATTAGCACAAGTCAAATCAGATTAATTAATCCCCAAGTCAAACTATTAGCCAAGGAGTCGTGTTGAATTAAAAATCAAATTAGCCCTGGCGCCTGCCGGTAAAGCTGTGGTGTGTGCCTGCCAAGCTCCAGTGACACACACCCACAGGAGGCAGCTGCTCATGGGCTTTGCTCATGGATATATGTATGGATGGGGAGTTGGAAGAAGAAACTGTTGCTCAGGGACCAGAGGATGAAGGAGGGGGAGTTTAGGGACTTTGCCACCCAATGTGGGAAGATTCTCCTTGGGCTCAAAACTGGCTGCCTTTGACTGGTTAGTGCTCCACAGGCCTCACACTACTGCCATTCACCAGCAGCCTGAGCAATGTCACAACTTTTGGGCCTTTTTGCCAAGCGTTACCTCGTTGATTCACATTACAAAGACGCAAGCCACAGTTCATTTGCTTAACTCTCGAACAAACTTTGCACCAAACTGACAATAAGCCATCAGGCACATCTGGAGATCTGGAAATGCAAATGGTACAGAAATCCCTGTTTTACACATTGATAAGAGCGATTAATTCAGCATTTATTCTAATGACACTGGATCAGAATGTGTCTCATTCCATTTGATTGTCTCACATGAGTGCGTTCTGATCCCTATTTACATGTGAGGCACATCTTGTTTATCCAGGTGATCTTCAACCCACCGTGGCTTCATGTCTGTGTTTCTTCCGAACTGTTTATTGTTCAAAATTTCTGTAGACATATCCTGACTGTGCACTGAGCCACTGAGCCCAAGTTAAAGAGCTAATGTGATATCTTCACTGTTCCTGGACCTGTGTAGGACCATGTTGTAGGACCAAGGTATGTCGATGAGAAATTGGGGGACAAAACTATATATATATATATATATATATATATATCAGGATCAAAAATACTTTAATAATCCAAGAGGGAAATGATTTAATATGTATATAAATAGCTACATACTATCTTTGTATCGTTGCATATGTAATACTGAAGTGAATAATTGTTGTACTAAAGTATCAAATCTATTTAAATGGTCAGAGCTATACTAGCAGCTGTTTGTGGGAGTAAATGTGTGTGGCCTTGCCATCAGTAGTTTATGAATGATAGATGAATGCTGCTGTGAGATACAATGGAATCCAAAATGAAAGCGTGACTGCTGTGTATATATGCACATACATAGGCATAAATTTGCTAAGTGCTGAAACAAGAGAATGGGTGTTATATTAGGCATGGTTTTGTGTATGCCAATAAGATACTTTAAATACATTTATGTGTGGATTTGTAAGGTATATAAGATATTGATTCAATCTCTTGAAAAGGAAATAACTCTGAACTATTAGTTAAATGATCTTCATAGGGACAGAAACATTTTGATGTAATAAGGAATTTATCAAGAGTCACTTTTCTTGTATCTTCATCGACGCACATATACTGCTTAGGGTAGTTCCAGGTGTTGTTTGGTTACATAGTTCAGTTAAATTCTCTTTTATTCATGTGGCAAACCTCTCATAATTTCCCACAGTGCCTCTTACTCCTTTTCCCTTCGGCCACTGGCATCTTTCTGCACCCATATTAACACACAGCTTCCTCCTGGCAACAGTGTACCAGACCCCTGCCATCACCACAATGTTGCCAACCCGTCTCCATAGTAGTGTGATTGGCAGGTACTGAGATAGATCCACTTTTCAGCCATTAGCAGATCAGAGTTGGATTGTCATGAGCTATGAGACCCTGTAGTGGTCCAGCAGACCAACTGAGGATGGTTCTGGAAAGAAGGAATGAATGCAACTCAGTGGAGGCACACAACACATTGCATGAGAGTATTCAGGAGCACAAAGCATATGGGGTCCCTGCTCAGGCTGTCAGTAGTGTTGTGATGTATCATTTATGTCACCATTGTGTGGCCTTTTCTTGAAACATGTTGACAGAGGCATTAGTCTGGATTTTGACATTTTCCCATATATCCACTGGCTTTTAATAACACATGTTAGTGCTCCAGTAGGTTTATGACAGGTATTAAAAATTACCATATGAAATATGACCTTCTAATGGGCTCGTGTTCCAAATTATTTAGGTGGTGTACATTTGATTTCTGAGCTGGTGGGAAAATGATGGCTGGCTATAAGGCTATTATCTTTCTCAGTATGCAAATTTGCTCACATTAAAACATGCACACAACCACCTTGGGGAACAAAAGGTGAAATTCCCTTTTTAAACAAAACCCACTTTATTCTGTTAATTTAAGAAGTATGTATTTTCCCCTGACGAATACACTTTAATTGTACAGTCATACTGGGCCATGTGGACGTGTGCTTGTAGTTGTTTTTTCGTTGTTTAATTATATTGTGCATTTTGTTCTGCATGACATTCTGTACATTTCTCTATGCCCTGAAACGTAACAATAGATACATGTTCTTGAAATCCTCTTTAAAATCATTTAGCAGAAAAGCTTCATACCCAGTCGAAGGCAGATGGGTCAATCAAAGTAATAGTTTCCCACTTTTCCTCAAGCCAGCTGTAGCTGAAGGACAGTTCTGAAATGAGTGCGAAATTTGGAAGCTATTTGCCACTGACCAGATGTCAAATGGTGAGTAGGTTTTGGTAAATGAGCACACAAATTTGAATTCGGCCATCGGAATCCTTGCAACACTGCCATTAAGCTGAACTATTAGCTGTAATGCCAGTTAGAGCAGGTCCTGCTTATCCCACACTGTTAAGTTTCTGCCAGGCTGAGCCAACCAGTGCCCATCTGCTCCACTGGTGAGAATACTCACTCCATTATTTGACTTGTTTTGAGCTTGGCTGTGGAAAACTCATTGACTTTCAAAATAAGATGTTAAGATATTTTAAAAAGGATAAAGGGTTATTTTAAAGGAAGAGAATGCAAAGCATACCTTGCCCAAGGCTAAGTACTGGAAATTCATGAAAGCAGATCTGGATGAACACCAAAATTTGAAAACTAGATAGAGCCATGCTCCCATACCTTTGGTAACAATGGAAATCTTTCTTTGACATTTGAAATAATCCTGCTCACAAATATGCGGAACAAAAACATTCTGAACAGGAAAATGTTTTGTTGTTTGGCGCTTGGTTTTCAGGAACATGAATAAATAAAAAGCAATCAACTTCCCACCTCTCTTTTATTGCACAAAATTTCCTCCAATTACCCGCAGAGATTGATGTGAGGGTGACACTCCCACAACCAACACATGACCCTTAAAATCTAAACACACCCATTTCCTGTGGCTTCTGTGTATCAGACTGGGTTTGAGTGTGGGCCTTCTGCGGAGTGCATTTGCGTGCGCATGCATGTGTGTGGGTTCATATTTATGAAACAAGCTTTGCCCAGTCATACCGTGGGAGTTAGCAGGTCATCCTCCTTTGCCATTAATCACTGTTGACAGCTCATAAGTGCCCAATCTGCATGTGAAAGATCTGCATGTGTTTGCATGTGTGAGCGTGCATGTATTTGCATGTGTGTATTTGACCATCGCTCGATTCCCTGCGGCTGCTTATTGAATTAGAAGTGGCCTCAGCCGATGATTACCTAAAATGCAGCATGAATGCATCATTGGTGGCATTTGTACTGCAGCTACGACGTCTGTTATTGACAACTCATTATGTTGGATTTTTGTATAATTCATTGTGTGACGACAAGCCAAAACATGGGTAGAAAACTGTCCTATTTCGTGAATCATAAAACATTTACACTAAATACTGAGCATTATTTATAGAATTTCAAAGGACATACATTTTTACATTTGAAAGATGATAATATTTTGAATATTAGACTAGCACTTTTATTTTGTATGGACAGATAAAACAATGGGATAGGGACGTGGCAGGGGAACGACATCCTTGTACTTGTGTGTGTGCTGAAATTTTTACTTTTGAAGGGCTTCAACTGGTTAAGCATTGGCTATTGATCCTCGATGTAGCAGACTCAAGTTCATGTCTTAGTCTGGGGCTCTTTGGTGCAGGTTGTTCTCACTCTCCTCGTCTGTTTGCCCGTAGTTAATCAGAGGCTACTTGTGCTCATAGCACTGGAAATGTATTGCAAGCTCTCCTTTTCTTTATCACATTGTAGCTGTTTCAAGCACAAATCTGGGAGAGGCTAAAAAAATGTCGACCAAAAAATGAAATAGCATACATGCTTGTGTTTTTATGGCATACTTAAAAGAAAAGAACCAAAAAGAAAAAAAGTTGGATTTAAAATGAGCAACAAGTTTTGCAGCTGGTGTGCCCCAAGTTTTGATGGACATATGAAGGGCTTTGGTCCAAATTTTCGTTCCACGGTGACGAAATAGCCCTCTTTCTATTTCTCAGCCCATTTACTTGACAGAACCAGGAATATTTGAGTATTTCTTTCAGTCCAGGTTATAAAGCCTGTTGCTTTACTTGAGCATATGGGATTTGAATCACATTGAATAATACTGTTTTTTCCCTCTGTATTTCCACACCCAGACATGAAAGGAATAAGGGATCTTTATTTGCATTTTTATGCCTGAGTGTATTTTTCAAGTGGGAATAGAAATTCTATGAGCAATGTCAAGTCCCAGTGCTTCTGTGTCCTGGAGTGCATCAGACTACTTTTTCATCTTTACCCTAACATAACCAGTCTCTGCCTCCCTTTAACCATACTTTTGGCTTGTTTCTCTCCAAGTTTTCTCTCCTGCGTTCTGCTTTCTCTCGAGCTATTTGATGTTTTCTTTCTAGTTTTATAATTTTATCAGTATAAGGTGTCAAATTCTTTCAAAATAAGTCGAGATCCAATACTTTTCTGATAAAACAGTATATCAGTGTTTTTTAAGCACAACTGACCCTCTAACACTCTTTACTTTTAAATCTAATAGTTTAATTGTTATTGGGCCCCCATGTTCCAAAATGTATAAGTCATATATGTATATAAACATATTATGTCTGCTTAGAAACGGCTGGCAACATGACATCTTTAAGGGATGGCATTAAAATGTCAGTTGAAAGGTTTTTATGATACTGAGTGAGGTAATGAGGCTGGTTTACTACAGTTTAGTGAGCTGTCAGGACTATGAAGGACAGAGAATGAAAGATTAAATGAATTTATTATTAGTTAGTTGCTGTAACTTTAATAGCCTCCACGTGATGGTCTGTTGACAGGTGGTTGCCAACAAGTGCCAATTAAACTCATACTGACCTGGAGAAGAAGATGTTACCAGCTGATGTGTTTTTTTTTTAGCAGTGTAAAAATGGCTAAAGTAAAGAACGTGCAAAATGTTTGTTTAGTTTTGAGCAAATTCAGAACAAATCTAAATTCGGGTGATAGATCAGATAGACAGATTGTCTTCCAATGGCAACTGACGTGTTTTCCAGGTTTTTTTCTTTGATGTGATGCTAAATTCACTTACTTCAGCTTTCTCTTTCTGTTGCTTCTACATTGTTCGGGGAAAAAAGCTAATAGTGTAGTTTCAGCAGGTTTTTTTTTTTCAAAAGCTATCATGGAATTATTCAGAGAAATTTTCCAGTATACACTAATTTCAGTTTATACTTACAACAGAAACCTGTTTCTTACAGAAATTAATTTTTTTGCCACGAAATGAATAAATTACACTTCTTTTAAAAAAGAAAAAAGGGGAGCACATTAAATAAAGACCATTAATTAACCACTTAAACATCTGTGTGCCGTTTGTGCAAAATGCAGCTCTCTCAGTGCTTTTTTTTTTTTTCAGCTCACTCCACAATTATCAAGTTAATTCTTGGTGGAATGTTCATTTGTAGGGTTGTGTTGAGAATAAATTGTATCCATTAAGCGGGATTGTAGGCAAGATGATTGGAGAACAGGAGCAATATTAGTGGGTGATTACATCTCATTCTGGTATTACAAACCACAACCTCATTAGCATGGATAAAGGCTGCTTTCCACAACACCTCATAAATCTGGCAGATTTGTGCATACAGCATGTGCACATGCCATGTAAAAAGGCTTTTATTGATGTCGCTTTAGTGACTTCAAGACAAAGAATTTGATGTTTCTGTATGTGATGAAAAATGTGCAGAAGTGGTGACTTAAGGAAAGATTTTGCCATGCAATTCTTAGATTTTTAAAAATGACAGCAGTGTTAAGTACACTTGTTTATATCTTGGTACCAGCATGAGGATTTAAAGCAACAGTAAGAAAGAATATTAACAAATGTACAGCAACACACAGACATAGCTGGATTTGTCGAACAGAAAGCCACTACAAAACATTATGCTTGTTTGTAGATGCTGATTTATCTCTGTGGAAATTGGGCAGATAGTTACCCTTCAGACTTACATGTTGGCACAAATCCTGCATGGTGATTTATATGGTGATTTGGTGGATAGTAATGCCTCAGTATCATTAATTATTGCCAATATTTTTTTCACTGGAATCATTTATTAGAAAAAGAGAGGAGATTATGGTGCAGGTCCACATACCCAAGCACTGCAGCCCAGAGCTCATCATCATCCACTTAGGACATCACAACCGTTTTACTGGCTGAATGTTAGAGATAGACTTTTTACAGCTGTCTACTCAGGTTGGGTTTGTGCTTGTGATAGTCACAGCACAGTTTGGATGCCTCTTTGCTGATTCAACAAAGTAATTTAGTTACAGTAAATGATTAAACTTCTCTGGATGTCCGCAGAATAATTGATGAGTCTGGTGACATTCTGCCCTTGCCCTCTGCGATTTAAAGGAAAGATTGTGTGACATGATGTCATTCCAAAGATGCAATCATTAGAAAGTTCCATTTTAAAGCGAGAGACTAAATAAGGAGGGAACTGAGTGGAGGAGAAAATTTAGAGTCAGAGAAGGAAAGAAAAGGAGCACTGAACATGGGATGGCTGCAAAAACTGAAAGATGGCAAAATAAACAACGCTTGTGGATTAGAGAAATAGAAGAATATAGTATTTAATAGAGGAGAGAAAGTAAATAAATCTCTAAATTTGTATAACCCACAAACATTAATAATTTTGATTATGACCAACAAAACAGCAGAGATGGCTAGTGTATCTCAGCCTTTAGGATGAAAATATACCTGAATAAATGTTTGAAATTTTGCCCTGAACACAGAATCTAGTTGCTACAGTAACTCTTGAGACAGGACTTTATGGCATAAAAACATAACATGCATATATTAGTCTTCATTGCACGTGTTTTGGGCTTTTAGTTAAGTGTCTTCTGGGAGGTCCTTTGTAGTATCCCGCTGACACGGTTTCAAAAATCCTATCGAAGTCTTACTACGCAATGTAATAGGATAACTGTAGGCATGCCCTAATATACGGGAGCTGATGAATTAAACCTTTGTAATTTGGAGAAATGGATGTTTTTGCCTAACACGCAAAAACAAATTGAAAACTGGCAGCTGTAAAAAGCCTGTTTAGTGAGCTTTGTTTTTCTGAATGTTTTTTAGGTTTCCTTATTGGTGTGTTGCTTATTCTTTCCCCCTTTCTCCTTCACTGCTTTTCTAGGTGTGATGCCTGATCGTCAGTTTGGTGGAACCCAGTTTGTGTGCAGTGTGGTGGCTTCTCATGTCAGCCACCAGCCCTCCACCAGCTTCAGTTTTGTCTGGATTGCACCACCTCCTGGCACTGGCTGTGTCAATTTTCTGTAAGTCATGTGTGTCTGCATGTAGGACCTGTGAAGAACAGTGCATAGCAAACACAAGAACGCTATAAGAACGCTATAAAAGTGCAGCTGGGCGGCCTTATTATCCTGTCTACGACCTTAACAGCTGCCACGTGTCTACCACAGACACGGAAGTCATAAACCTATCTGCTAATGTTATGTGGCTCCGCGTTGATCCCAAAAGCTTAAGAGATGCTTATCAGATGACACGGCTGGTGTTTTGTTTTTCTGAGGCCCAGAAAAGATGTTAAGAGGCCATCCTGTCATCCTGAGGTTAAACTGGGGACAGAGTTGATATTTAGTTGTAACTCCTTTGCTCAACATGGCTTACATGACAGGTTTGTATGTGTCTGTGTTTATCCTGCAGAGAATTAATGAAAATATCTCCATCCGCTAATCCAGTGCACCACCCCTCTCACTGCAAAATGTGCGAGCGGCTGGTCAGATCCACCCAAACCCCTGTGGATGAGTGTGATATGAGAGGTAGTGTAGGGAAAATGGTTGATCTCATTGGTTCTGCTGCATGCAGAGTTAAAGCAGCACCACGTTACCTTTTCAGAAAGCCCTTGTTCGTAAATGTGGCAAGTCAAGTCTGTCAGATAAGTTCAATGCTCTCAACAGAAATTCCAACATTTAAACATTGGTATGATGTGATTGATATTTATAAGTTGTGGATTTAAACAGGTTTTGTCAGTCTTTGACGTTTTAAAGATGCTGCAAAATTCTTGTCATTGTCTTATCAGAGCAAAACTAAGTCAAATATTTTTGGCTGTACTTACGAAAATCCCATAATAAATTCCTGGAAAAATATAATCTATCAGGCAGATTTCAATGGACAGACACAAAAAAAAGAAAAATCAGCAGGGGAATTTACTGTGATGGAGCCACCGGAGAGACAAAATCCACTGAGTCAAACAGATTTACAGGCTTTTTCTTTGCATGCCAGCTAGCACATTTACTGTGTGTCAGCTTACTGTGTGTGTCTGTGCATGCGTGTGCAATGTGTATTTGACGTAATGGTTTATTCTCACACATAGTTTGCCAATTCTGATGAAAGTGGGGGAAGCAGAGGGCCACGACTGTATGACAATAAGGGGCCCAGCGGCTAACCGTATCAAAGTCAGTCAGTCACACTTCAGTTGGCTTTGGACTGCTTTTCAGTCTGAAACATAAAGGCACACATTTAAACAAACTCACTGCACCCTGTTACAGTTCACAGCTCCCATCTACATCATCTTCAGAGATATTCTCTCCCCTTTAGGAGGAAGGATTCCACAGGCACGGGCTGCCTGACCCAAGCCAAGGTGCCCTTTGGGGTCGAGACTGAGAAATGTGGCTGTCACTTTCAAATCTAAGTTTCAACATCTTAGTCTATATGAATGGACATTTTCAAATCAGTGCACCCAAAAAATGCTTAAGCTTAGAAAAATGATTCAACAGAAATTGTACCTGTCTTGACTGTAAAAAAAATGTAAATGATAAAACTTCCCTACTCTAGCCAATAGTGCTCCTGCTCTGATTGATACAAGGACTCTTTTTCCACAAGCGTCACCATGAGTGCTTAAATTAAAGCCACAGACATCCTCTGTCCTTCAGAGGACTGGAACCGGTCCACCGGTGCATTAATATCGCCCCTCCGAGCAGTTTTATAGCCGATATTGTAGGAGTGTCCCTGGTAACACATCACTAGCAGCACTGTGATGGAGTGCCATGACGTGGGCATCCAGAAGAACTCATTTTCTGGATGGCTGTAAATTGCCACCTAAAGAGAAGGAGAGGCCTTGAGGAAGAGAGGTGCAGGACTGGAGTGAACACACACATATACATACAAAAAATGATGCTGCTCTTACACCTGAATGTTCTTTCCTGAACAATGTTTTTGTTTTGTTTTGTCACCATCAGAGGTGGTTAGTTTTATGTTGCCTAGTTCTATTTGCAATGATACATTAATACTAGTCATTAATATTAGTTCAAGCACTACTGGGCAGAATGGCAGTGCACACTGTATACTTATGAGTTCAGCTAAATATCACATGTTTACCTTAATAACACATATATAGTATCATAAGTACATAAGATATTGACTTGAACGATCTAAGATGTCGGTCATAAAATTAAATCCTAAAAAGAACAGCTCTTTAGCAGTTTGAAATATGTACAAAGTGAGTTTATTGGGTTTTTCACCCAATAAACTTAGCTAATCTCAGTATCCAGAAGCTTTTTAGAAACATGTTCTACATCAGCTTTTTGTTTTGTTATTCCTTGTCCATAGGTGTGTGTATGCATGTCCATATCCAACTCTGCCCAAGCATATCTTTATGTGTATATATATATGTGGAAAGCTTTTTGCACCATCTTCCTTAGGGATTCCTGCAGATGTTAGGTTAGATATGGCTTTAATTATTGCATCAAAGCCCTCTTTTCTAAGTGTGTCCCAGAAGAGAAAGGGTGTTTGCAGATCTAATGGCACACTTTGCTCGCTGATAACATACTAGAAAAAAAAAATCATTGTGTAAGCCTTACTAAAACTGGACTTGTCCAATGCTCAACGCCATGATTCACTGCACAGATGTTGTAATGAGGTTTTGAGAACATGTGTAGAGGTATCTTAAATGTTTGGTTTCTGTTGGACATACTTATTGTGTTATGCTTTCGGCACATCAGGTTCAGCACATTCAGAGGCCAGAGTTCAGACATCAGGCCGAGCTGACCTGTCTCACTTAGCTTATTACGCCTGATATATGTCTCTTTCATTGATTTGTTGGTATTCAAGTCAATCAATTAAGGCTGTTTAACATAAAATCTCTAGTTAATGAGCTTTCTTCTTTAATAAAGTTCCAGTAACCTTTAGCTGTGTGATAGATTTTCTCTGGAGCCAACAACCATGAATTATTGTTTAAAGTAAAGTTTTGACATTTTACACAAATAAATATTGAAAAGAATGGTGAAATAAAAAAAAAAAAACTCAAATAATTATTTCTTGAAAAGACAGCCAGAGCTGCACATATGAAATACTCCAGTTTTCATGAATCACATTTACATCTATGTCAGCTCTGTTCACAAATACTCATCTACACACACATTTAGAAACTTTTTGAATTGTCTGGTTCTTACAATTTAATTGTAAATTGCAGGATCTCATAGGCTGAATCATGCTGCAGTTAACTACTAAAAATGCAGTTTTTATTGATATGTTCTTATTTCCCGCGGGATGGCCCGTGACCTTTGTAATTATGTGCATATCTTAGTTTGTACCGACACACATGTGCACAGAAAAATATATACCTGGTGTGCACCAGGACCCCGATCAATACTGTCACATATTGTCCACATCACTAACATCAGATGGTCATTATTAGAAGGTCAGTGTCCCACCTGCTGGGAAATTGAACACCTTGACAGTCTAAGACTAAATGGAGCATGAAAACTCGAATAGAAAAAGAAAAGAGAATTTAAATGCAGCATAATGAGCCGTCGCTGAGGGAGCTGCCCCAGATGCATGGCGGTTGTCTCAAACTATCCTCCATTTTGATAAATATAAGACATGACCCCTGGCAGGGATTTATATGTCTGATATTGACTTAGTGTAAAAACAGCTTACTCTTTCCTCCCTCCTCCTGATTGTCTCCATTTGATTCTGAATGAGGTTGCCTGAAGGTCACAGATTTTTTTTTTTCCTGAAAAGCAGTTTCCTTTGTGAAGCCGGCTTCGTCACATATTTACTACAAAGTACCTAATGTTGCTTTTCTAATCTCCTCATCATTAACCACTAAAAGAAGTCAAGGTCAGTTGCTATTCTCTTTAAGCCGCAGACTGAGTAATAACTACGTTTCTTCTGGCTGTAGTCAGAGGCATAACTTTCGATGACCCTGTGCTAACAAGCAGGTGATTTACCGAGCAACCCCCAAATCCCACCTCTGTTGAACTTCATTAAATGTGCACGTTCTCAAAGAAACATTTTCAATTAATTTGGGATAGAGGGAGTGGTGGGGAGTAATTTAAATCCAAAGTGACTCCCATCTTAGCAGACAGGAATTTAGCAAACATGCTCTAGATTGGGAACAATTAAATTCCCCCGAAAAAACTGAGTTTTGTCTGTTTCATCCCTCTGTATTTACTCTAGCCTCCAAACTGTTCCAGACTGCAGTGCACAACCACAGCTGGTCCTCAAAAAGGAGGATAAATCAACAAATTGGGATGTATTATTCTAACGCTCCTGTCCAAATGCACCAATCAGTGCTGGCAACAAGAGCTCCACCTCACACTCGCATTAATCATGATTACCAAACAGGCCTCACGAGTTGGGAGAAAAGCTGCTTTTTTGTTGGGATTTGAAGAGAATTTTAAGAAGAAGTCTGAAAAATGTGTGAAAAAGAAAGCGGAGGGAGCCCGAGAATTTCATTTTGTGTCTGTGTCGAGCGAGCATCATCAGCCTTGTTTAACAAACGCTGGCTTTTGGGGCACTTTGCATTCACTCCTGTTTTTGCGGAGTAGCTGTATTTAATATGCATATTGCTCTAGGCTGCAGAATGTGTGTGTGTGAGTGTGTGAGCAACATGCGTGTATGTGGTTAGCAGAGAGCTGTCAAGCTGGGTCCTAAGGGATACTTCTGGCCAACAGCAACATGTAATCTAACATGGAGGACATGGTTGGTAATTACCCACTCCTGGCCCTTTGGGGAGCTCTTTGAGTGACAGCCTGTCCATCTGCATACATGTTAAAGCTCATATATGGCTCAGTGTGTGTGTGTGTGTCTGCTTTTACTCACTTGCCTAGCTGTTTGATAGTAAATTTTGGTCTTTGAAAGACAAAACCATCTAAGCCATTTTTCTGTTTACCCCGACCAAATCTCCAATCCCGCTTTCCACATTATCCTTCAATCTGTTGCATCTTTGTCATCAATTCTTAAGTCTTTCACTTCTGCATAGCTCAGGTTTTCTACTACAGATGAATGAGACGAGAGAGGATTACTCTCATTTTCAGAAAAATAAATGAGCGTTCATTTGAATCAGAGGAGGGAGATTAAAGATAAAAGCTCATACAAGATCTGTCATTGCCCCACCCGGTGCTAACCTCCCAGAAAGTCAAATTACCATTTAGTTGATCAGTGAATAATTTGTTTGTGTCCATTCTCCCAGCATGTTTTGTGTGGATCCCAGAGAGCGGAGGGCAATGAGAGACACGACCACTGGAGAGTGAGGACAGACAGACGGTGTAAATGCCCTCCTCTGCCTGTTTTATTAACGACATACATTCTGTTAAGTTAAGCGACGCCTATGCACTCGAGGTGCACCCTTTAAAAGGAGAACTTCACAGTTTGCAAAGTAATATCCCTTCTGGTTTCTTTTTTCTTTTTATGTCTGGAGGGGACAGCAACCATCAACAGTATATTTCTTATTCCATCATATGTATGAGTGTGTGTGCTTTCAGTTAGTGTAAAGGTCTTTCGACAAGGTATTTGAACCTTTGGCAAACAAAAAAATCTGTTAAGTGAGCTTGAGTTGTTCGGTAAATATTTAAGGACATTGTTCCTACAACCCCACCCGCTGTTCATTATGTACCATCTTTAATTCATAAATACCAAACTCAAATTAGTTTTCGTCGGTTCTGAAATATGAGTGTAGTTAAAAATGTTTTCTCCCCAACTCTGCACAGGCACAAGAGGTCCTTATTAATTAATGAAGGGCCTGTTCATTATTCATGCACTGTAATGAATGTGTAAACGCCTTGGCACCCATAAAAAGCCTGAATCTGTGGGGTACACAGAGTCGGGGAGCGGAAGGGCCAGATCTGTGTGGAGAGGCATAAAAGGACAGAGACATGATGAATTAGGAGAAACACAAGAGTTTGTGTTTTTTTACACCTATTTAATCTTCTCATAGAGATACGTGGTAACTGGATGTGGCTTAACACATAGAAACAGCTTTGAAAATGTCCATAGCTCAAAGCAAGTCAGTTCACACCTGGCTAGAACACATCTCTTCCTGTGCTTCTAGTAATCTCCAAAGATCATGTCTCATTTCCCTCCACTGAATGGGATCAAACACATACTGCTAACAATTACCTTTATTAGCACTGGTCCAAAAGTCATCAGATGAAGATATTTTACATCTTTACTTTAAACTCTCCACATATGATCAGAACCATTTAGATAAATGAAATCTTGTGAACTTTTTAAACCTTTAGAATCAGAGACATTCAGTGGAAGAACACAAGGCAGCACTTGAATGACAGGAACCGGACATTATCTCCACTCGTGCTCCTGGAAGAGCTCTCCTCTCCATGTGTGGGTGGCACACGTGTTCATGTGTCTGTGTGTATTTCACCGCGAGGTGTTTCAGATTTACGAGCCACACACGAGTTTAATCATTAACATCAAACTTTAATTGCGACATTTAAAAAAAGTTTGTGTGCCAGATGAGACTACTGGGGTACTGCTCCACTCCCCCTGATAGATGAGCAGCGCAAGTAGAAGCACTCAGTTAAAACCGCTTTGATATTTTCCCTCCTTAGGTCTTTGACCTTGCCTGCTAAGCAGTTGCTTTTCCTCGGTTCATTACATGGAAAAATGTTGTAGCAGTATGATATTTCAGATATTTACTCTGAAGTACTTCATGTTTCAGTACAAGGCATCTGAACGTGCACCCTTGTCACACTGAACTTTCCTTTCAGGAACCTCTAAATGGACTGTTTGGCTGCTTCCATGAACTGAAATAAGATACAAATAGCTTTTTTTGAAAATAATACATTTCTGGACTCCTCTGAAAGTGACAACCTTCTCTAAATTCAATCAATCTTAAAACATTAAATCATTCTCTTACTTCTGCTCTTTTTTTTTTGTAGTGACATTATATTCCAAACCAATTACTTTAGATTCTGCACATAGATTCTGTTCAAGGTGCTACTTATCTGTGTATCCTGTCTCTTTTTGCCCAGCTATTGTACAGTTCTATGGGTTTCAGGATCTGTGTTAAAGATCCTGCTGTACTCTAAACTATTTCCTCCTCTTCTGAAAGATCTCTCCACTTTCAGATGAAGAATGTATTTCATGGCCGGTCTAAAATCCATATCCCATTCTTCACACACATCACATCTTGAAACATATGATTAGATTTACACCTGGCATTCTGGAATGCAGAGTGGTGGTGCTCTGAAGGATGATGGAAGATATTTGATAACCCAAAATTTGTTTTAATGCACAAATGTTATTTGATTGATAGAACTGTGGGGGTGGAGTAAGCTTCAATTGCTATTTACTGGAGACTTTTTGGCTTTTAGAGCATTTATGCTCAAGATTCATTATGTACATTTGTGTAAATTTAGGCAAAGCATTGCTGAGCAATTGTTTTGGAAAGCTTCTTGTTTTCCACTCAAAGGCACATAGCAATTTTTTTTCAAAAAATCCTTTTTTTGTAGAACTCTGGAACTTATTTTGGTTCAGTGGGTAATGATGCCATCTGTGCACAAATGAACCTGCAAACTTTATAATCAGGACAACAAGTTAAGTTTCCCCTTCTCTTTGTTTACTTGTTAGTCTTTCTCTCCTTCACTTTTCCTGCCCTCTCCTTTTCTTTCCCAGAGCCACAGCAACACACCGAGGACAGATCATTTTCAAGGATGCGTTGGCCCAGCAGCTCTGTGAGCAAGGAGGTGGGTAACAAGGTCCACACACCGATACTCCTGTTTCCTCTCTGTGACATGACACATGCATAATGAATGCTTATACCACACTCACTGGTAGATATTTTCATACCTACACAGATATCTGTATGTTAACACCAACATGAGCAACAACACATGCACATGCACCATACCCCGTTCTTGCCTCTTGTCAGTCATACGAATGCATATGGAGTCAGAATGGATGTCACAAAGCAGGAGATATGATGCCTCTTCATGACTCTGCAGCACTTCCTCGCTTTCTTTCTGCTTAATGATGCACCCGGAGTTAGAGATACTCGAATGTCCTACATTGCCAGCTTAATTTCAGCTTATGCTAAACTCAGCGCACCCCCTTCCCGCTCTGTGTCAGAGATTTACGCTTTATGGCCAACACTTCTAACATCTACTTTCTGCGACAGCATTAAGTAGCTATTGACAGACAGTGCAGTTTCACTCGGCATGCTGACTGTGTATAATTGCTTGTTTACAGGAGAGGAGTCTCCCGCCTTCTCACTCAAGAACTCCTCCTTGTAGATTAAAAGAGACTTTAATGCTGAAAGTAGAGAAACTGTCTATGTGCTCCTGTGGTCAATTTTTTCAGAGCAAAATAGTAGAAATTGAGCCTTAGAGTGCTTACTGTGCATTAAACCTGAGTTGCATTTAGAAAAAAGAAATCCCAGCAGTGGTCAGCCTCTGGGGACTCTGTACAAGCACACCACGAGTAGATCATTGGAGACTCAGTTTGGGATGAAGCAAATGCTAAGCAGGGTGCTCAAATCCATGCCGTCGTACCACTTTGAAGAGATGAGGCATGGAGCCCAGTCAGAGTGACAGACAGAGTAACAACAAGGCTTGTCTCCTTTGTCTCCTTGCCTGAGAGCTCATCCTCTCACCACCCCTGACACACTGCCCCTGCACATGAACTATCTGGTGCCAACAACAGTCACTTATTTAGAAAGTGCCAAGGCCCCTCAGTATCACACATACACACAGCTGCACGCAGCAAACAAGCTGAAAAAAAAAATGGATTTGGACCTTACAAGGCCTCGGAGGGGGGGCTTTTCAAATGGGAGAGGATGGAAAAAGAAACAGTGAACTACGACTTGGATGGGTGTGATGTGAGGTGAAATGGGAGAGTAGCCATGACAGTGATAAGGGATACACAAAGCGATTAGCTGAGGAATGCTGAGCTATAAATGACAGTGGTCACTAATGAGAGTTTTATCTCATCGGTGAAGGAGGACAGAGGGACAAATATGGTGGCGTGAAGAGATAGTGCTGACAAGAGGCTCGAGGGTCAATAATTGCAAGTGATCTGAAATTTGGGTTATTCTTGTTAACTGTCATCAACAAAAGTAAGTTGATGACTGCACAATGGCAGGCTTATTTCTTATAATTATAAATTGTATTAAAAGAGACACAGATAATTTGACTCTTGATCTGACTCACTAAATTCATATTGTCTTCCCCTTGAACAAAAACCCAAACTGTGAACTTCAACAAGCTGAGTAGATTTATCAAAATAAAAGAAGAGACATTAGAATTTAATCAGATAGAATGAAAAAAATCACATTTGGAAATGATTTTGGCTTCGCACACACTAGGACAGCACACGAACTATATGAAGAAATGTTAATGCAAGTGTACATCAATGATGAATGCTGTCTTAGTTCCTTTAAATTTGGACTTAACAGTGACTGAAACTTTTAGCTATAGACTCTTCGTTCCATCTGGGATCATGAAGATATGTTCCTAAAAGCAGCCACAGAGTGGCAAAGAGGGTTAAGACAGCTCTTAACAGAGGTAGTCCAAATCTTGGTATTAGCATTCAAAGTGAGCCAAAAGAAGATATGGAGACCAGCTCAAGCTAATTCAGAAGTTCCCCTTCTTAAGACTCCAGCTTTGAAGAGCTGCACAAGTGAAAGCTATCTAAAGCTGGGTTATGACCCATGGAGGAGTGTGAGGAAAGGGTAAAAATGGATAGGAGTGGAAAAGTAGAGGACAGGGAATCAGGACAAATCAGCCGGACATGGGCAACAGTACGGGGTGGATTAGCCAATCAGATCAAGCAAGAATGTACGGTTTAGTTTGCAGTGATATAGAGATGAAGAGCTGCATAGATCATTTCTATGTGTTTTAAATGTAAAAACAATATTCAAGGATAAAAAGAGGAGGAGATAAATATAGTATAAACCCTTAACTCAGTGCAGTCTGTGACACACACCTCTTTGTTTTTCAGTTACAGAAAGCCTTTGAAAGTCTTTGAAGACATGAGCAAGAGCTGGATTTGTGTGTGTAAGTGTGTATGGGGCGTGTGTGTGTGTATGTGTGTGTTTGTAAGCATGTATTTCTGCGTATAGATGTGTGTGATTTAATTTGTCTCGCTGTTTGGGGGGATGTGCCCAAAACCTTGTGCTTGCAGGTCCTTTCTGTAATGCGTGTGCACTTCATCACCAATCCCTCGAGACTCTCTCAAAATCTTTCCTGTTCCATCCCTTTCAAGTTGCTTTGATCTACACTTAAAAACAACACTAGAAGTCCCCACAGTTTGTCTTTACTTGTGGATTTAGAGGACAAAAAAATTGGAGTTTGACAGAAAGTTCTGCAACTAAATTAAAATCACAGTACACACCACGGAGTGTTTGTGACACTGTTCTGCTCACATGCTTATAGATGATGTACATCACAACTTCATAGAATACAAATAACCATGACAGGTTTTCGTTGCAGAGAATAAGCAGCAAGCAACTTATAAATTTAAACAATTGTATATACCGAATGACCGTGAAAATATCAAAAGCTAAAATGGGTGAGGTGCAGAGGACGTTGAAATATACCGATCTGTTAGGAAAGGGTTGCTGGGGTGGAGACAGTGGAGTTGTTGAATGCCTCTGTTGGTCGTCTATCAGCTGCATCCTGTGACAGCAGGGCCAGCGCTCCATGCTTTCTGCCCAGCATCCGCAGGTCCTCTCATTTCCAGCAAGAAAATAAATCAGACCTTTATGGGCCCAGCCAAGTGTATTGCACCCCAGATGGATTATTAAAGTGACATATAACTCAAAGAGGCCACTGCCCCATGAGGGACGCCTGATCACAGTGTAACACTGGAGGGATTGGTGGCTTAGCCTCTCCCACCTCCTCACCACCCACTAAGTCTGCTAGCCAGCCTGCTTGCCTGGCTGCTTGCCATTCCTCACTGGGAAGAAATCTTGAGAGCTTGTTTGTCTGAATTTATTTCCCTCTTGACTTCCTACTGCTATTTTCTCTTGTTTTTCTTATTATTTATCTACCTTGCCATACCTCTTTTCCATTCTTCTGCCATTTAGAAGCCTCTGTTTTTACCCAATCATTTGACTTAGTTATTCATCCGTACTAGCCGAGTCGTCTGCTTGAGCTCCTGTTCATGAAATTGTCACGCCCTGAGACAGTTCTAAGGGACTTAAATGCACGACTCTGCTGACTTAATTAACAAAAGTATTTATTTCCAAAAATACAAACGAAAAGCGCTCTCAGGGAGGATATTAAAAAGAAGCAAAGGCACTCTGAAGGATGATCAATAATTATAACTTCAGACTTTATTGTGGACATGAAAATGCTCAAACACTGAGAAGTCACAGTTGACCCATCCATGTAACAACCAAGACAAGCTTAAAAATGACAAAGGGAGAGAAGCACTATTTATATAAAAAAAAGGGGAGTGAACACAGGTGAACCACTTCAGGGGTGGGCCGGACAATTACCAAGGTGGGAAAATAACAAAGGGAGGAATTCTGGGTTTGAAACGAGAGGGAAAGGGTGAATACAAAAAACAACAGGCAGTGCTTGGTCATAAAAAACAGAACATAAACATAAATTCAGAGAACCTCCTCATTTAAATCGTTCTGTGTCCTGTTGATTTAGTAATGGCAACCACCAGTTAGACAAGAGCAAGTCCACTTCAAATGCAGTTCATGAAATCAAGGATGTGAATCACAGGAAAAGAAAAGAGAGAGAAAAGGGAAGAGAACAAGGGAAAGTGGAATAGTGGGAGTTCAGTCTCCACAGTGTGGATAAGAGTGAGAAAAGATTAGAGCAAGAAGAGGGGGAGAAGATTTTAGATGACTTGTGCCCTGTAGTCTTTGTGTCAAGATGTCTGAGTCTGCCAAAGCTTATTCTCATTTGTCCCTACATGTCGTACCCCAACCCCAATCCTGCTCATCAGCATCCTTCCAATTTGACTCCTTGTGTGGTTTACTAAAAAGTACCTCCAAGTATTTTTTGGCGATTTTTGCTCATATAGTTGTGAACATGCGTGAATGGGTCCACTGTGGACAGCAAAGCCTTCTGGATATGTGCGTATTTCCCTGTGTAAGACTGGGGATGCTTGTGTGTTTAAGCCCTGGCCAGGGAGATACAGGAATTAGTAGAGATGAGCTGCTAATAGAGGAGGCAGTAATTGAAGTCTTTAAGAAAGTGAGAGGGGATTAATCCGAGTGAAATGAGCGCCACTGTCTGCTCCTGATGCACAGAGGGTGAGGCAGAGAGAGAGACAGAGATGCCATAGAGGGAGTGTGAGACAGCAGGAGAGTGTGATGAAGCATAGAGAAAGAAAACTGTAAATGAGGCCTTTTTGGAAGCTTGAAGGGATTATCCACCAAAAAAAAAGGAGAAAAAAATCTCTTCTGGGCCTTATTCCAGCCAAATGGCCTCAATAGAAAAGCTGAAAGTGATTTAGAGAGTCTTGTTTGATACAGAGACAGAGAAAACTATTGAGAGCAGAATTATCAGTCAGCCAAGTGTTTCTGTTTGTGATTGTGAATTACCAGGAACTGACTATTATGATCCTTTCAGGTTGAACATATCAGATTAGCTATTCGCCCATCTCTTGTCCTAATAATTACAGACATATATTAATGTAAATTACAAATAATAAACATAAGAGTTGCTGGTCCTGGGACTGATTGGGCCTCCTGACATATTGTGAATACTTGAGGATTAGAGTTAGAGGAAAGAAGATCGAGACAGAGAAAGAAGGCCCTTTGATCTCAGTTAAATGTGCTTTATTGCCAAGCCAGAACTCCAGAAATTGAGCTCAGCTTCCAGGGCCAGTGGAACAGCAGCGGCAGTAGTATCCATGCAGGCTACTAAAACTCCTCTAACTTCTGCAGTCAGCATGAAACTTTACCACCACTGCATGAACAGTAAATCCATGCAGAAGAATGGAAGAATTTGGATCTATTGGCAGAAATGAGGGCAGCAAATCTTAGAGAAGCTTGAGCTCAAAGTAAAGACATTAACCGAGCCAAAACCGTAAAAGGAGGCCTTTTTTAGATAATTCCACTTCATTTGATCCAGGTTCTGTTTATTAAGGGCTTTAGTTAGACCTACCCAAACCACTTAGAGTGAGTCATATTAGGTAGAAAGCTAGATTTTGGAACAAGTCCTCACTGTGTTATGGTAATGAGCCTTATCAGGTGATCAACTCCTCCGGGATGGAAAATACTGCGGTAGTTTATCCTTCTTTTCATTCTAAATGTCTTTTAACAATCTTTGCAAAGCCGATCCAAAAATATTTTAAGGTCAAGAAGTCAAAATTTGACATAGGTAACATAGGTAACATTAAACATAGATACATCATTAAAGCGAGTCACAAAATGCATTCTGCTTCATCAACTAAATCTTAAATGTATGTTTTTGAAGTCTAAGGCTGCTTATGATCAGGTTATGTTTTTTATCAAAATTTCTTCCCAGCCACATGTGAGCTCTCGGCATTTTTACTAAAATGTGGATGCAGTTTTCTTCGCCAAGTGCTCCCGGTACTTAAGGTCCTCTTATTTTGAAATGCATTAACTTCTAACACTCCACACCCCCCTCCATTCACCTCAGCCCTCTCAGGGTTGTCTGTCCCCTGGGAGAGATTGATGGTTGAGCATTTTTGCTAGGCAGTGGCCACAGATTAGAGCATGCAGGCGCCTCTGGGGGAATGGTGGTTAATTGCCATTGAACCATTAATCATGGCAGCCTGCCCTTTCATCACTGAAAGGAATTAACATCAGTAGCTAAGAGACTTCAGCTATGGCCAGATAGGACAATGAGAAAGTTTGTTTTACTCAGATATGATGTAAGATTGATTCATTTTCTTAGCTCTCACCCACTGATACTGTGAAAAACAGCAAACATTCAATATCTCAACAAACAGCAACTTGCCCCTACAAACATAAATCTTGGTTTAATCTCACCATAAACAGTAATGCCACTGTGGTCTTGAGCAGACAGTGTGCTTCACTGTCCCCCATTAACTTGCTATTCTTGTCAATTTCAGCTCCAACTGAATCCCCTTTAAGGCCTAATCTTGGTGAGTCTGGATTTCATTACATGCTGTATTCTTTTTTTTAAACGTTGTACTCACACTGGCAGTTGCAATTTAAAAATAACAGATATCATACGAATAGTTTTTAACTGTCAGCACATGGTTGATGTGTGCAGTGGAGCTTCACGGAAAGCATGCTGTTCTCCGGGATGACTTCGACTCCAACCTCCAAGGAGAGTTAGACCCCAGCATTTGGTAGGTGAAATTCTTATAAAACTCTGCCTGTAGGCTTTTACTTCATACACCTGCTCACCTACTTGTGTGAGGACTCTATCACGACCCCTGTCTTTTCTCTGTTTCCTCCTCTCCTCACAGGTCGGAGTGCAGCAACTGTGAGGTCGGGGAGCAGTGTGGTGTGCTCATGCATGGCAGTGCGGTCACGTTCTGTGAGCCCTTTGGAGAACGAGTGCTGGTAAATGTTTGACCACAGTGCAACCGCTGTATATCGAACGGCCCATCGACCACACATTCAAACCAGCCACACAGTGGCCACAGCCACATCCACGCATTTCACACCCTGTTAGCTGTCAGTATACTGACAAGACACAGCTCCATTTGAGCCTGGCAGGTTTGGCGTGCCCTTTCCTTTAGTTCTTTTTTGCCCTAACCTTTATCATTTCGGTGGATGTATCTCTCTGGGTTGCTCTTTTGCTCTTTTTACTCCCCTCCTTTTTCCTGAGCTGGTTCCAACTGCTCTGTCAGATGTCCATGCTGAAGCCTGGCTCTTAGTCAGTACCACTGCATTGCCCACTCCTTTTCATACTGTCCCCCCCCAAATGTGTCTGGCAGATTCTGGACTTATTTGTACTCACGTATCGGCATCAGTCTCTTCACTGGCATTCTTCCTCTGGCTGATTGGTGAGCTCTCTGCAGTCCTGAGAACCACATTTTTAACTGTAATAAAAATGACGTACTGCTGACTCTTGCAAAAATATTTGAGATTAATAGAACGTTTACCTGAGGTGATTGAGAGCACACAACCAGTGCGATCCCAGTGCGTGCATCCCTCCCATCGGCCCCTCAGGTGTCTTTGAGCGCTCAGCACTATAAGGCCCACGCCTCATCTCTGAGCCCCCAAAGAACTGGGCCCTTTAATCTGTATCCGGGTATCCTGCAGCCCTAAACAGTTCCTGCAGATTCTACAGATTCACGTTGCTGAGAAGGTTCCCTGAGCCGGCCTTCCTGCTCCTTCCTGCCAGACACCAAAGCGAGTAAGGGCCAGTCAACATGAAGGGAGAAGACAACACAATCTATGTCATTGCAGGAGGAGAAAACCCAATTATTACTGTATTTAGCCATTTTCTATGGTTTGTTTACTTAAGATTGCAATCCTGCTGTGTTCTGTTTGCTAGAATGATAACTAAGGTTTGACAACTAGATGATGGTATGTGTGTGAGAGCAAGTTTGAGTTATCACTCAAAGCTCTCATACACAATTGTTCTTCGTCTCATCATTCGTCCCCTTTCTGTTTCCACAAAGTTAACTTCAAACATTTTATTCTTCTGTTGAAGATTAAAGCCATTCCACAGCAGAGAATTGTTTAGTGTCTCATGATGCAGAGACAAAGCAAGAGCTTTACAAGACAAGCAGTGGATTTGTCTGTCACAGTTCCAGATGTTTGTTTCTGCTGCCTTGCAGCTCTTCCATCCAGTGCAACCAAATATGCACCAAAAACACAGTCACAAATATGTATCGAGGAATTAGTTTAAACCTATATACTTTACTTAATTTAGATTGTATAACCTTAAAATTAATGTACATCTTAAGCCAATCTTATATGCATTCATATTGATGAGAAAACAGTCCCTAAACTTCTGTCCCGTACCACCTGGCTGCAGGAAGAGCTTATGGTGGGTTGCCGAGCAAACTTACGACTTAGCCTCACTTAGCAGTTTTGCAGGCTTACAGTCATGCATATAAAACACTCTTTCTATGTCTTTGAGCCTGGTACTGGTACGGTGCAAATCCTTTGTTGAAATATGCAGCCATGGCTCCTTGTTGCTCTCACTATATGTCTTCAGGCATATATAGACACGTTATTTACTTAATTAATAGGTTCAAACTGATCAGTCTCCTATCCTCTGCAGATCACTGTCCCTCTCAACACCAGTACAGCCTCTGTCCTGCAGTTTGCATTGGGTGAGTACTGTATCTACACAAGGTTTGCACACCGGAACAACATGTGACAGACTTTGTGTAACAGGTTTATTTATGAGGTCTTTGTTAATCTATGTTCAGATTTTAGACGGTAGTCGTGCATCTATGAATCAGAGTAAGCACAGACGATGCCTTTGTCATCCTCAGGAAATAGGCATGTTTTCCCCTGTTACCAGTCAGTAAACCCTCTAGCACACACAATATGCACGCGTCTGTCTCTCTGTCCTCTCACTCTGCCTCTACCACAATGATGAATGATTTACAATATTCTTGAAAGACAGTAAAGGCCGTGGCAAAGGTTTTGGAGGTAGTGTATTTTTCATGTCCATTACATGCATCCACTGCCTCTCATGGGAGCGCAGCAGAGAGAAAAATAGGAGCAGAATGTAGAGCAGTCCCTCCTTTCGTCTGGCCCACTCCTCTTCCAAGGTCATTCAAATGAGTTTGCATTATGGTGCTGTGGGGTTATATGAGGTTCATTTTCCTGGAATGGTGCTGTGGAGTGACACCAGTTCACGAACACTGTCTTTGGTGGGGATTGGCTCCACAATGTATATACTGTAGCTGATTTCCCATTCAAAAATGAATTTGAACAATTATATATGACTGTCCTATTCTGTATTTACTTCCCCCAGGCTCAGGTTCCTGCCGGTTCAGCTACTCAGACCCCAGCATCGCAGTGTCTTACAGTCTAAGTGGTAACGTCAACACCTCAGATGATTGGATCACACTGGAGAAGATCAGGTCTTTTTCTCTCTCATCACTTTCCTTTTGCCTCATCCATCCCACAGTCCTTCCATCTGTTATAAACACCCGCCCTCCCTTTTTCCCTCCTTCACACCTCCCCCTCTTAATTTGTCATTTCTCTCCTGTTTGTGTCTCAGTGATCCACCTGCTTTTTAATCCCTCTCTCTTGGCCTGTCTGTGTTTTGTCAGCTTTCAAACAGACATAATATGATATCACTGTGCCCCGACTATAATGTAAAGCTACAGCAAGTGGAGGCTATAATTTAGTGTAAACACTTGGACTTGTTAAGACATAATTTTTCTTTGTGTTTTCACTGTGTGTAGTCAATGGAAAATATCTCCATTTATGGCCAATTCATCCATAAAGTATTAGCTATGAATTTCTGAAGTTTCTGAATGTTCATTATACAACTACAGTCAATATGCTCGCATTCACTTAGATCCCCACTTTGCATATGTTTCTCTTTTTCAGGGCTCCTACCAACAGTAGTACTGTGGTCCACCTGCTCCCCCTACCACATTCCTCCAGAGCTGATGCTGTTCGCCTGCGCTGGTCTCAGGAGACTCCTCATGGCCCTGAAGGCTATGAGTCCTGTTGGGGGCTGGACAACGTGCTCCTGATTAATTCTGCTCACAGAGTCCCCCTAATGGAGGATAACCTGGATCCCCCAGACACTGCTAACTGGCTCTTCTTCCCCGGAGCTACTGTCAAGGTACAACAATAAAGCATGGGACATTTCTATTGAACCCATTCATAGACACTCCGAGTTCACAGACGTGTTTATCGTGAAATTCAATCAGAAAGTTTAGTGACCACTTCATTAAAAGCAACTGCAGCAAAAATGAGGGAAAATGGTTTGTGAACATTTATGGACTCCAAAATGCTTCTGGACAAATGAGTTCCGAATGACAAATGATATCTCAACTGCCGAGTAGCTGAAAACCTGCAACACAAAAAAATGCGAGCACATTTTTAGCTATAAAATATAGTTGAGAGAACAGGTCATGCAAGACCAGATATAAGCAAAAATGATTGCACCAAATTTCACAATGATCATACATATATTGAAGTTTAAATGAAGGGAAAATCTTAAAATTTTGGATTTATATTTTAGCTCTCAACACATAGCTTAAGTCATTGTAACTGAACCAGAATCAATATCATCAACCATGGTCTGTTAAGGGGAGAAAGTTACTATCAGTTCATAACTAGCATACCAATGAAATAAAATAAAAACATTGTTTAATAACGGGAGGTCTCATATGTTTTGTTATTTTCTAGCATTCCTGTCAATCTGAGGGCAATGCCCTGTATTTTCACGGTGGTGAGGGTACCGGCCACAGCTTTGCTTCCACCAGAGATATTGATCTGCATCGCGAGGAGGGAAGGAGCTACTGGGAGGAAGACTTTGAGAGCCCGCCCTTGAAGTAAGTCAAAGTGATATTCAAACTTCTCCTCCATTTTCTCAATTACCAACACACACAGACTTACCTCAGATTGGTGGTGTTTTTATCCGTCTACCAACATGTTATTTGGTCCTCTGTAAAAACAAACCTAGCATCCAGTTGACATTTTATAGAGAAACCCTTGTTAATACATAGCACAGCAGCACTATGTAGGGTTAAAAGAAGTATCCAAACTAAATAATTTTTAAGTAATGTATGATCTGTTTTGGAGGTAAACGGAGCATACAGATATTAGCTGTGAAGTGAGATGGTTGCAGGATATTGTTGAATGTCTGTACTCATAAATATAAACATCGAAGTGCTTTGGCACTTGTCACTTGTCATATGTCATGTGATGAAACATGCAGCGTAGCACCAGTCACGCATGGGGCTGACACAGGTGAACGCCATACCTCTCACTGCTAAAGAGATGGCAGTCCATCTGTTCAGTGTACACACACCCGTGCAAACACACACTGGACAGGGGAAAACAAGGAAGTGCTGTCTGATGCACTGCAGGATGCAGGGAGATAAAAGTGGATAGCTGATAGGTGGTGTTACTGCCAGGGAGTAATTAACAGGCTCCGTGCACTGGGGCTGTCACTATGCTGTTCCATTAATAAGAACATCGAACAGAGGCAGTTTTGAACAGAGACTCCACATCCTCACACCTTGCTGTCGCATGGCAAGATGCACTGCACGCGTGCTCTCACTCACCAGGCATCATGGCCTGACACATGTTTGAACAGGCATGGAGAATTTTTGTGATTACGATACACTTCACTAAGTGTCAATTAACCCAACAGTGGCTGTGACAGATACACAGAAAATCGAAAAACAGCAGGAAAGTGAAAGGGGAGAGAAAAGGAGCCACGAGAGGAAACGGGAGAATACAGGAGAGGGCTGCCACACTGGGCTAACTTCTGTCAGGGCTAATGAGAATCCTGTCCACTGTGCAAAAATACTGTATGTAGCTGCAGCTGTGTGTACATTTGTATGTTTCTTTCCGGTTGATTTGTGCATTATTCCTGCCAGTGTATGTTTGTTTATCAGCAAGCATGATTTATAGCAATTCTTTCTTTCTTTCAGTAATACTAATAAATGTTTCCATGCTGTAATTCAGATTCAGGGTTACTCAATTTTATTTTCAACGAAAGAAGAATTTGACATTACATTTTTTTTGTCTTCATCCCGATAATTGTTGAATTTGATTGAACTGTTTTATGTAGAAAATATTTTGTGTTCATCCAGCCAACACTTCCTGTTCTCTTACTCAGCTGGGACATAGATGGAGCTGTCTACGGGACTAAGTGTGGAGAAATCGAGTCGGGAGCAGCATTAGTGTTTGAGAAGGAAGGTCGAAGGAGAGTGTGCACCCCATACCTTGACACTACATCTTATGGAAACCTCCGTTTCCACTTCACTATGGGTATGGACATTTTTCACATATCACACTTTACCATTTCTTAGGTGCAAATCTTCAACCCTTTAGCTTAATGAATAGCGCTTGGCATAATATTTTGACATCCGTAAATTCAGCTGGGGGTGTTTTCTTTCAGGTGGTGGTGACTGTGATCCAGGAGAGTCACATGAGAATGATGTGATTCTGTTTGGGAGGTCAGAGGGCAGGAGGGACCGTGTGGTGCTCGACACTCTTCCATACTCTTCTTACAGGGTGAGATGCAACACCTTCCATACCAGGAAATGACCATGTCAGCAAACTGTTGACTTGTTGCTATATGACTTTTTTTTCACTTACTCATGAATTCTTTAACAGTTCATTCAAGCTGTTGCAATAAATAATTATTTAAAATTAAAGGCGGAAACTTATATTTGATCATTAGATATTTTAAATTTCTAAGTGATCAGTCTCAGGTTATCATTTGAAACATTTTATAGTTAGTGGTTACTTTGAAATATATATGTATTTACGCTTTATTCTGTTCTATCCCCCTCATTTGCCTCTCTTAGACTCCTGCAGTGGTATCGGTGGCGCTGCCATCCGAGCTACAATCACCAGTCACTCAGTTTTGCCTGGAGCAGCGGTCACATGGTGGAGCTCACCGTCATGTGTGGGCTGTGGATTTTATGCAGCTGCTCCCTGGGCTGCCTGGCACCCACACACATGTGGCTCAGTTCTCCATTAACCTTGGCTGTGGCTCGTACCAGCCAGCCAACAGGTGTGATACTTTTTCAGCTTAATTTGGCAGTGGTTACCTTTTAATTCAAGTTGATAGCACGAGCGACTCTTTCACAGCATTTCAAACCCTCTGTGTCAGCTAGATTTAGTGTTAAAATCTTTACCCTTGAGGGTGCTGTCCAATGGAACAGAATATCAGTTCAATTGTTGAATCAAAGGAAGATTCATTGTTGTTAAGGGACTTAGTTAACTGTGAGGTTTCCAGAATAACACTTGTACAAACAGTAGATTGTTTGAAGATGCTCTCTGCTACTTCTGGCTAGTTCTGATTGTAAGACAGGATTATTTCTCTCTCCGTCCATTAGCGTGAGCCTGGAATTTTCAACCAACCTTGGTCGTTCCTGGTCTCTTCTTCACACAGAGTGCCTGCCTGAGCTCTGTGCAGGACCCCATCTACCTCACAGCACTATTTATTCTTCTGACAACTACAGCGGGTATAAATCAGTCCAAATCCAAATATATTTGACTGTGTTTGTGTTAGCATGTTGTAATCTGTTTGGACATATTGCATTGTGTTTCCTCAGGTGGACCAGAATCTCTATTCCTCTGCCCAATGCTGCCCTTACAGAGACTACCCGGTTTCGCTGGAAGCAGTCTGGCCCTGGAGAAGGCAACATGTGGGCCATAGACAATGGTAAGAGCTGAATCAATTTCCTCATAATCCCACTATTCCACTGATTAAAATATGTCATTAAAAAATAAGTAT